>BQKZ01008216.1:26507-37820 GCA_036244855.1 Temnopleurus reevesii | reverse complement strand
TTGAAGAGATAAGTTTTCAAGTTTCTTCTGAATTTTTCATATGGTGTAATATTTGTGAGATAATTTGGGAGGCTATTCCATAAGATAGATGTGGCATGTGAGAATGATCTCTCACCATATGATTTTGTAGCCGTTTTAGGTACAGTGAAGTGTGATCTTTTACGAGAACGCAGTGATCTCTCAGGTTTATATTGAATGAGCAATTCTCTGAGATATATGGCTGCTAACTGATAAAGGCATTGATAGGCTAGGGAGATCAGTTTAAACTTGATTCTGGATTTAATGGGTAGCCAATGTAGTTTTCTTAGGACAGGGGATATTGCATCGTATTTCTGTTTACAAATGTTTATTCTTATTCTGATTAGCAGAATATTGAGTAATTCTTTGCCTCGTCCCAATTGATCTCCTGATTTTTGTTTCCAAGTTTAAAAATTCAAGTTACGGGGCGCCGCCTGATCACCCCCACAAGGGGCCCACCTCGTGACTATGTGCCTGGTTCTTATACATTCCCAAGGCCAAACTATGCAATTAATATAAGGAATTTCTTTCAGGTACAATAAACTTGTTCTGAGGCTATGGATTCTGGGCAATTCATTTTTGTATATACTAAAGTTACAGGCTGGGTTTTGGCCAGAATTTATTTTGCTTTGATTAAAAACAGAAAAAAAAATCGACAAACAGTTAAACACAAGTTTGAAGTAAATTGGACAATAAGTGTGAATACTTTATTTTTCTTCTTCTTCTTCTTGTCTTTGTACAGTCCGTGTATAACGTATAGGTTGGTAATTGTCTTCTCGAGCGGAGTTGGATGGTTTGCACTTCTTAAAGTATTTCTCAGCAACCATTATTTTTTTTAGTAAAGTGGCAAATTTTGGTCACGTGTTATGACCGTTTGTTATGACCGTTTTTTATTTATTTATTATTATGTCAGGCACTTCTCGACTGCACTTCTCGACTGCTACCTTAATCTAATGTATTATTTCTAAGAATCCGTTTTAACACCAAATGAAATTAGAAAATATCATAGAGGTCGAATCATTAAATTCACCTGCACCAATGTATATTCATTGACAAAAAAAAGAAGATAAACAAATTGGTTAAGGGGTCGAAAGAGCGTTGTTTCAAAACGATATGAACTTTTTACAAAGAAGTTTTTTCTCAGTCTTTTCTCGTTTTTGTGCAATTAATATTAACTCCTGTGGTCGATTGCACGAAATTGTCATATAGCTTTGTTTTCTTGCTAAGACGTCTTAAATTATTGTGCCAACCTCTTAACGTAGACATACACATTGATACGTCTATGTTAAAGGGATGCCACAAAAAATTAAGACGTCTTAGCAAGAAGAGGATATAGCTAAGACCAATTGGCCCCCGGGTTAGTACTCCAATCCCATTGACATCTCTTTACTGTGAGCAGAAGGGACAAAGAACTGGGACACAAGACTGCCAACAACTTCATTCTAGCTTCCGCAATAGCTTTATGAACGCAACAGAAAGAATCAAGCCTCCCTGTTCATTCACCACGAGGTGCTAGACATTTCTCAGCAGAACAAGAGCTTGTGTACATCTGCTAATTACGGCGCTTTAGCTAACAGTACGGTAGGGCAATCAGGACGCTATTTCTCAAGCGCGGGATAATCTAGCGGGCGTTCTCAACCTTAGCGGCCCGCTAGATTATCCCTCGCTTGAGAAATAACGTCCTGATCGGCCCTACCGTACTGTTAGCTTAAGCTCCGCAGTAGGCCACTTTCGGAAATATTCAAATTCTATGCACGTATCTTTGTCAAACACCTAATGACAAAGTATTAGTTTCGTCAAATAGAATAATCGTATTTTAATAGAAGGAATGTGGAAAGTCTTGTAATGGTAGTTGCTAGGTTGGTAAAGCTATAATCAGATAATGTTTGTCCAACCTAGCAACGTTAAGTGGCATTCTGAGTATTGTATTTTCATTATTTTCTGACAGCTGAATAAATAGTTCGTCTTGGGGCAAACATGAATTTGAATACATTACGAAAGTGATCTATCATACGCCGGTCGACTCATAGATTAAAACGTATACACGTTTCTTGAAAACGAACGTAGTTCTGTGGTAGGACCCATTCTTTAAAACCTATAGTAACAATTGAAGTACAATGCTCGGAATCCAGCGTGAACACATTATTTGTCGCAACGTTGCAAGCTTTTGGGTTGTCAAAATGTCAAGAACAAGATTTTATGCAAAAAAAGAACGTCTAGAATTTGCATCAATAAGTAAACCCGTCTGTTAACGCACTTCCCGGAAATCGGCGATGCGTGATTGGACAATGGTGTATGTACCACGTGATTGTATGGCGCCACATCGAAATGCTCCACGCTAGCAATCTGTGTGTCGTCTCGTTGGCACTCTCTCTGTAGACATGTATGTGACACACGTATTGCTTTGTGGCCTCGTTTCGTGGATCTTTACACTGCACTGCTTTGAGACCAATATCTACTTCATCAAGTGAGTAAAATGTTATATAATTTATCAAATTGTTGTGTTAAAATCATTTCTTTCTCATGCTTGTACAAAAAATAACTGTTGCTCAGTTCTGACCAGAAGCAAACCAACTAAATATAAGAAGATAAGCCACAAATTATGCCTAATCTTGACTGTTTTTGTCCCTCCGCTGCTCTCGGAGATCATCCCAGTTAGGGCTGGTAGATAGATCCATTATTAGATGCGTCCATAGGATAGGGTAGAGGTTTATTGGTGTTCAGTTCATGATCAAGGGCATTTAAACGGGACAGGTGGATCTTGTGTATAAAGAACAGGGATTTCATTAGAAGGCTGTTTCTTGTATAGCAGTGGGAATACCGGGGATAGTGGGAATAAGGGTCGTTCTGGTAAACACAGTAATCATGGTAATGAGGGATGGATCAAAGCGAGATAGGGCATCATGGTAATCTTCAAGCGTTTTGGTGATGCTGGATATAGATTCTGATCTAGCGGTATCGTGGGAAGGACAGTATAAGCAACAAAGTGACTGACGGATTCTTCCTCAATCTTGCATAGCCGACACGTTGCATCGTTGGTTTTGGCAATTTTGATAACTGCGATTTATCGCCGATCTCCGCATACCGGAGGAAGGAAACCTACAAGTACAAGTACAGCAGATGTGTCGTGTAGTAAGAATATGGGGCATGTGTAAAAAGGGTTACGATATTTTTATGTCTTGATTATGATTCTAGTAGGTTTGTGTAGGGAAATAGTTGTGCCATCGGTCTGCAACCAATATGTTAACAGACAATACAGTTTCATAATTTCTTTTACTAATTTCTATTTCAGTCTGCTCGGAGGGAGTTAATGTTCTCGATATCGGACCATGGGAGACAACGCCGACCAGTGCTACTTTGGCTGGTAAGTTCTCTTGATACAATGGATTGAAAAAGGATATTTACCTGACCCGTTATTCTTTTTTATCATGTCCATTTTGGATGCCAAAGCCTATTACGAACAGTATTCGAAATGTAAAATACCTACGCGAATCCAGTGATGTGTATAGGAAATGGCTCGGTAGTAGACTGAGAATCTCTGCGAAAAAGAATCTTTCTAGAAGTAAAACATTTGTATTATTTTCTACAAAGACAGACATCATAGACCATTTTAACACATAGCATGCCCAATATCTCGGAAGGAAGCGGAGCGAAAATCTACATTTCCAGAAAAAAGCATCCCTCGAAGAATATCTCATTTATGTTTTGGACCCTGTGAGGATAATTTTTGTAAAAATATTTGTAACTTAAACCCCTATTTTATCCCTTGATAGTCCAAACTACATGTAAACGAGCGGCCATTTTGATTTTTCGGGAGATCTACCTAAGCATGGTTGCCCACAATTACAAGGCCCTAAAGAAATTAGGATTGCGAAGTAGCTGAGCTCCCAAGTTTGAGAAAATCGTGAATTTAATACTCTTAAAACTGTATTTTAGAATACTTTTAAGCATAAAAGATCATTGGAAGAATTATGAAATTATTCAATTTCTGTATTTGTGTTTTAAAAATGAATGTTATATTTCTTTTTTTCTCTCTCTCTTGAAATCACGGGAGTTCGACGGAGGATGAATTTAGAGGACAAAAAAACTACCCAACAAACAATATCCTTGATCGAAAAATATGGATG
Organism: Temnopleurus reevesii; assembly: GCA_036244855.1. Taxonomy (NCBI): domain Eukaryota; kingdom Metazoa; phylum Echinodermata; class Echinoidea; order Temnopleuroida; family Temnopleuridae; genus Temnopleurus; species Temnopleurus reevesii. The sequence continues at coordinate 33,675 of BQKZ01008216.1, read as the reverse complement.
AATGTTACTAAAATATTTTTCGTTTAATTCACCAATCAGCAGGTTTCACCCGGAAGAAACATCTTGAAGAACTCGTTACTAAAAACGCCGAAAGGATGTAAAGCGTAAAAGGACGACGGAGGAGCTCAATCGACGCCACACCTCGACGAAGATCACCTCATCTTGAAGCCATTGATCGGTTCCAGCAAGGGGTTCCAGGATGCAGGAGACCAGCGTCGCAAGAACAACCGTGAGGATCAAAGCCTTCGGAGGTCCGCTAGGATTGCCACCAAGAGAGGAAACATCGGAGTACCGACGCATCACGACGCATCGAGACCAAGCCGAGACCGATCCAAGCAAGTTAAAGATTTTGTTAAACAACATGAAATGTTTTACAAACACTGTACTATTTTAATTGTTTTAATTTATTAAATTAGCTTACCCCTTGGGATCTAACTATATATAGGCTTAAGATCGAACCGGGGCCGTGGGGCGTAACCCACCTAAAAATTATACCCCATTGAGCTCCCCTATATAAAAAGCACATGGAGCAATAGATAGCATATGACTGGCCAACCCCATTTTGTAAATCTAATTCCAAAGCCAGTGCTGCAGTGGAGGGAGACCTCGAGCAACAACTGAAATCACGCAATATAGTAAGAGCATATCCGTTTGTTATTTTTTACGAGCTTGTTCAAAACTCTTATTTTTTACCAAACGAAGTCTTCAGTAATGTCACCATCTGTCCAAAAAAACCTTGAATATCCAACATGCCAGTGTCTGCTGATTATGGAGAAGACACCATAGAATGGCAGTTTCCTGCAAATTTACTTGTAGGAGATTACTCCTATGTGGTTGGTCAGTAGGAAGAATATCCGGCTGTTTATGGTTGTTTGGTTAACGGAGAGATTCTCCATCCCCTTCCCTAGGGGACACAAATAATCTCAGTTTGAGCCCTTACAAAATGCCACTTTCGTTGCTAGCCGGTAGATCCTTGTAGAAACAACTAGACGACCCTAACATGTTGTATACTAGGACTCAGTTAGGAACATCCCTAAGCATGCGTCTATGAAATCCTTCAAGATCGTAGTGGTTCACTGACAATCGGGTCCAGAGTTCTTCGAGGTTTCAAATTCTACAGGTAACATGCGGATGAAAATGTCAATCCCTACTCTTGTTGGGACATCCTAGAGAGCCGGTGGTTTCTAAATGTTATCAAAGTGCACGTTGATACGTTTCATCTGCAAATCAAGGACACACTGACTTCTTGAAAAGCTGTACAAAGAAAATTTCCTGGTACAGAAAGTCAATAGGAGATACAAAGTTCAGCTTAGTCTTTTCCCCTCGTTACGATTTTAAAGCCTCCTAGGGTATCTTTGTACGGTTTATAAATGACAATCAATTTTGTCAAAAGTCTGCAACAACGATCTTAATTTTTCGGGGGGGGGGGGGNTGAATACAGTCCAACTTCGTTATAAAGAGCACTGATATAACTAGATATTGTTATAACAAGGTAGTTTTCCTGGTCCCATCTCTTTGTATTTTATTGTATTTTGGACCAAATATAACAAGGTTTCAATATAAAGAGGTTATTTCTCTGGTCCCAAGGACCTCGTTATAGCAAGGTTTGACTGTATAGAAAAGTAAAAACAGAAATGCCTGTATTGGGTTTAAACAGACAGATATATTAAAAAACAACATTGTCACACATGACGATTTTGTCAATTAAAAATACTCAAATCAAGCTGTCTGGCCTGAATTATTACTTACATTCACATTGATGAAAAAGCAACAGGAAATATAAAAAAGGACATATACAGGCACTAGCAAGCTAACAAGATGTGTTAAACATTCAAAGTTGCCAATTTATGAATTGTGACAATTTTTATGGTAATTTTCATTAAAAAAATTCTCTGTGACAAACAGAAAATAGTGGCACAAAAGTAATGGTCAGATTCAGTTTTATTTTATTTCTTTTTCTTCTCATGCATGTGGTAGGAGCCCTGAGTCAAAAGTTATTGAACCAAAATACAAAATGTGTTCTATCACCCTTAAAGGGATGGGTAAGGTTGATGTACATTGGACTCATCTAGGAAGTTTGGTATCCAAAAACAATCCCTGAATGGAATCTCCTTAGTGAAGACATCAGAAACTAAAAACTGTAGCTGCTTTCAAACTCAAGCTGGAGGGCCTTGAAATAGACGCTCTGGTCTCCAAAGCACATTTCCATAACTGAAGTTTTTAATGTTCGACCTCTAACCCTATCTACACTATAACTAGATGTTGGTGATTGTATGTCATGGACAGATACAGATACAGAAACGGCTGTCTAATTATAAAAAGGAAACAGTGTCCATTTTCAATATGGTAAAATCATATCAAATGCAAATGCTTAAAATATGAATAATATACTGTACCTTGACAAAGTAGTTCATTCCATTGACAAGTTGCTTTGCAAATGATACAGGTTCCAGAGAATTGAATTTCCTTCCTGCCGCAGCCTCTACTGCAGGTTGTACCTGGTATAGTGATGAGGAGAAAATGAAAGTCATTAAGATTTGAAAAGAAAGTAAGGCAATTTAAAAGTCATTATTAACAAATTGACCAGGGGCGGTATTCTGAAAACTGTTGTAACTTCTGCGTTAAGTCCCAAACTTAACATACCCATAACACACCCCTAAATCGGTATTCTGAAAACTATGTTAAGGGTATGTTATCTCCTTTTGTGTTAAGTTAAGACCCGCCCACTCTTTACTACTTTCAGCCAATCGAACACGTTGTACAAAGCAAAATTTTAGTGTGCGCGCAAAAAAAAATCCCCTCTTTCTTGGCGAACAGCTGCTCGCGCTATTTTCTGCGCGATATAAAACGCCCTAAAAATGTGCAGTCTTCCCATTGCCCCAATTTTTTTTTTTTTAGAAAGAGAGGTGAGTGTTTTCCCGACCCATGATTCTAAAGGTTTTCAATAAATGCGGATTTTTAAAATAATGTTTTTATTACTTTTTTTTTTTAATTTATTTCTTATTTTCATTATTTTTTTTTTGCGGGGGGACTTTATTATTTTAGTATTTCAAGTTTTAGAACGAACAGGGATCGACACGATGAGAGAGAAAGGAAAGAGAACATGGTTTGAAAAAGTAAAGATGGAAAGGGAGTACAAGGGAACATGAATTTATCTATCCATTATTTATTATTCCAGTAGAATAAGACGAATAGGTAACTTAAACAAGTTAATGGTAAGGGTTGAAAATTGAGAAAAGCATTAAAAACAATGAAGCGGGTGAGCGGTATCTCTTTCATCTTCACATTTTCATTTTTTGGACGTATCAAACAGAGTTAAAAAGCATATCGAAAAAAATAACTCCGTCATAGGACAATTACCGAATTGTTAATTATTTGGGCTTATGCCATATCTTGCGGGGATTGTGGGGGCATCACAATGGCAAGCCGCCCCTAGTTTGATAGGATTGGATCCCTCAGATCATCAGCCTTTTTGCTGAGGAGGGGGATCCTTCTCATGTGTGGAAGATGAATAAATGAATAAAAAAAAATATCATTCCAAACGACCGTTGAATTGGCCTTTAGGTTTATTTTACGGAGTATGTTGTTTTGTCTTACACAAGGCTTAAATAATTTTTGCTCTCATTTATTTGTGTAATTTACTTTCACGGACATACTGAAAATGATTGAAGTGAAATTACATATTCAAGTATCATAATAATGACATAAAAATGACTACGTACACGATTGGAAACTAAAAGAGGAACGTTTATGACTAAGCTCACAAGGCATATTGAAATTGAAAATAAATATAATTAGAAAAGTTTGAACTTAGCAGCTTTCAACTTTTTGTCTCTCAACAAAGAAAGGCATTTTCACCTCTTTCACTGTCTAGTTCACTGAATTATGGAGAGATTGTGACTTTCATCTACGCACAGAAATGCTTTAGCTATGGTCTCCACGTTGAAATAAAATAAATTAATGAATAAATTAATTTCTACTTATCGCTTTACATTGAACAAATAATTATCTGTTAAATAATAGAAAGAAATCTGAAACAGTGATTGACGGGTGTGAAATGAAAGTTTCCCTAAATTGTTGTATGACGCCAATCAGAAGACAAAATGGATAGTAACAAGATTTTGGTTGTTTATGTAATGTCGGACAACCTCTCTATTTCCACATTTTGATATTATTTATATCTGCGATCAATTTTAAATTTCCTAACACACCTCCGAGGCTGTTTTAAATATTGTGTTAGAAATTTGCAAAAATAATCGTTAACACACTTTTGAGAATACCAAAACTGTGTTAAGTGGTATGTTAACTGCGCGTATAGCCATTGTTCAAGCGTCGCGCGTATGCGGGCATCATTTTCCCGCCAAAACGAAACTTTAACACAGTTTTAGACTTAACATAGTTTTGAGAATACCCATTTTAAATTTTATGTTAGCTAACATAGAAATGTCGCTAAAACAGTTTTCAGAATACCGCCCCAGCTCATTCAGCAAATTGCTGAAGGGCCATTATTTGAATTTAAAAAAAGAAGATATGTAGTCATTAAATAAAAAAAAAATTAATTTAATGAAAATGAACAAAAGTTTGAATACCATGCATTTTGCACAATGTGGAATGTAGTGACAATGTCAAAAAATGTCAAAAACTATTCCAGGGAGCTATCCATAGCTAGGAATGACCGCCGAGTTTGGCTTAACAACTGCCAAAAAAGATCATCAATAAATTTTGTTTTTCTCACGCTCGATACATTTTCACATCTACACTTTTTTCGACATCCGCATACAAACACAAAACTACCATCAGTGGACCAACCTCAGGCTCAAATATTTGTAGGAAATTCAAAATTTTCATTTATTTCAGCGACTTTTCCAAACAAATTTGTTCAAAATTGGTGCATTCTTTCCTAAAATGTCCTAGAAATGGCTAAGCCTACAGTTCCTTGTCATATAGGCATAGGATAAATCAGAGAACAAGTTTTTCTGTCCCGATAATAAATATTGCATGCATAAAATCGAACTATTCCATCCCAAGTTCCCAACCTTATCCTATTTGTAAACCAATCATGATCATTACCATCTGAAGTTATTTTATTTAATCTAACACTTACTTCTTTCATAAAGCCCTCAATCTGTGTTCGATCTTCTGCACCAAGTTCCAGATCGTTGAACGACTGCACGTTGCCCATTCCCCCCATCATCTTCCGTTCACTGGCCATGACTGCCCCGACAAGCCCCAGCAATACGATGCCGAAGAACACCAACTCGTTCGCCTTCTCACGACAGAAGCAGGACTGAAATAGAGACTTATTCGAAGTGGAGATCATTGCACAGCTATCACTTACGATTCCTCTAACCGAAACTTTGACCTTGCAGTTTCCGTCTATTTCTTTTGTGGTAGTATTTGTTCGACTTCGGAACAATAATCGACTGCTGTTTCAGTTTTGTTTTGTTGACGTATTTGATCACCTGACCAAAGAACGTTAATTGTAGAGAGTACTCGGATGATCGGACGTGCGCGCGTGCATACAGTATCCCGTAGCGTACTTTAGCAAAGTGCTGGTACCGGTATACGCTTTGTGAAAAAAAAATTGCCCTACCATTATCAAAGTTGTTTTTAATATGTATGAAAACGCAAAATCATGTATAAGGTGGGGACATAACATCTCTGATTTATTTGCTTGTAATATCAGAGTACGCCAGGGTGAAAATCTATCTCCTTTACTCTTTGCTGTTTTTCTGAATGATTTTGAATTTTTTTGTAAGTCGTTTCAAGAGCTTCAGTCTGCTTTGTCTGCTGTTCATCAGTATTGTGAGCAGTTGAAACTTTCTGTTAATACTATACTAAGACTAAAGTGGTTATTTTTTTCAAGAGGTAATAAGGTACGTAAGTACCCTACATTCTTGTTTGGCGACAATCCTCTTGAAGTGGTGGATGACTACATTTATTTAGGTACTACTTTTAACTTTAACGGATCGTTCAAGAAAGCTATAAAAACAGATTACTCAGGCAAGAAGAGCAATGTACAACTTGAAAAGTAAAGCCAAGGTGTTGAGTTTACCCATAGAGATCCAATGTGAACTGTTTGATCAGCTAGTTGTGCCAATTTTGTTATATGGCAGTGAAATTTGGGGGTTTGGTGCTTTAAAAGATATTGAGATGCTTCATAAGAAGTTTTTAAAAAGCCTGCTCGGCCTTAATCGACGGACCGCAAATTGTATGGTTTATGGGGAACTGCATGGGAAGAGTCAGTTTGCACTACACCATTGAAAAGCGTATGGTAAATTTTTGGGGTAGAATACGTCAGGGTAAGATAGGCAAATCAAAATTGTCCAATATGATTTACAGACTTTTACGCCAACTGCCTGACAAGGACATTTATAAGTCTCCTTGGATAGTAAAAGTAAAAAGTATTTTAGATAAGTGCGGTTTGTCTAACCTATGGTCTGTTGAAGATATGGTGCTCGATATTAAATGGATAAAAGCCTCTGTGAGTCTCAGATTAGATGATATTGCAAAGCAGGAATGGCGAGCTGAAGTTAACAGAAACCGCCTGTGCTTAAATTATAGAATTTTCAAGGAAGACTTTGGGTTTGAAAACTATTTGTTAAAACTAGATTTTGCTGACAGAATGAGCTTTTGTAAATTTCGCTGTGGTAATCATAGACTGCCAATAGCTAAAGGCCGATACATTCCAAATCAGGTACTCCATCCTTGTACTTTATGTAACTCTCATGAGCCAGGTGATGAATTTCACTTTATCTTTAACTGTATACTGCTTTCGAAAGCAAAAGGACAGCCTTATTGAGGAAGTCAGACCATGCACACTAAAATGAACAGGTTGTTTAATGTACACAATACCAAAGACTTGAAAAATCTTTCAAGATTTTGTAATTTGATTGTGTCCCGTTTTTGATGTGCATTATTACATCTGTCTTATCTGTTGACAGTATAGCTGAACATGTCTTATTTTGTACTTTGTATATATACTGTATATATACTTCATTGTTCATAAATAATAATAATAATGAAACACTTTTATATAGCGCATAACACAATCATGCGAAAGTCCCTAAGCGCTTGAAACATGGAAACATGGAAAGAGAGAAAGAAGTAAGAAGAACTAGGATTATCAGTAGATTAGTTGTTTTTGAAGAGATAAGTTTTCAAGTTT
>BQKZ01008216.1:7464-21520 GCA_036244855.1 Temnopleurus reevesii | reverse complement strand
GGGGGGGGGGGGGGGTAACGCAAAGATTAATTTTTGTTATGTCCAGGGATACGCCAATGTGATATCATCCCTGTCCAAAATGTATCTACTTTCTCATTATCAGATTGAACATTGTATAATTTAATATCATATTCATTATTACATTAGTTTTAATTTTAATATTCTCTAAAATTGCTGTTTGATTACACCTGTGATGCTTCACCTTAATGCCCAAACCCAAATGATCATTTGGTTTAAAATCTTCCATATTTTGAGACAAATTTGACTGCAAATTAATGTTAAATGATGCATAAAGTGACTAATATGATAAGGATAATTAAAAGAATAGTAACGATATCTTAATTTCAAAATTGAATAAAATGTATATATGCCATAAACGTGCAGTAAATTATTAAGCATATAAAATCATACCTGTTATGTGTGCGACGTCTGACGAAATACATGGTAATAATAATAATAATTTGCATTTATATTTGCATGGTATACAAACGTGCACCAAAGTGAGGTGGTTTTAGTGGATTAGGGAATAATAGGGGTAAACGTTGATATAGTATCATAAAGGATTTTTTTTAGGGAACAGAGCTTTTTCAATGATAATGTAATAGCTGATATGTTCGCTGGGAAGTTATGCCTCACAAAAGGAAGTAAATGATTGCGTGATGAAAGAAGATCTTCTATGGCCCAAGTAAAAGAGAGCGTCTCACAAATTGAAGATCAGAAAGAATCAAATTAATGAACTCTAGTTATGGTATATGGCTTGTAAATGAAATAAGCGCTTAATTCATGCATACTGCCATGAATCTAGTTAAATTATTGTCGATCAAAACTTAAATTCAAGAAGAGATAGTTAAGAGCTTGTTTCTCTCTTGAATGAAAAGATGTTGCAGATCGGGTCATTTGAACGATGGCTTGCTGTATAGACATAGCATATTTGTACCCTGTTTGTTTGTTTATTTATTGCTGTTTCGTTGGAGTTGTGTGTTTCTGGGTGTAGGGAATAGTGAAGTGGTGTCCGGTTGTTGTTTCTTCTCTGGTAATTGTTCGTCAGGTTCACCATGTTTCACTTGCCCGATCTGTGATATTTTCCCCTCTTGTCTTTTGGCATGTTTGGTAAAATTCGTATAAGGTATGCAATGTTGTCCGTGCAGAAGATAGGATGAACGCTTATCACATTATTCTCCCTTGCATTTTTTCCAAATATCTTTGAGGAACACATTTTAGAATTTCTTATGTTACAAATCTTGCCGCTATTAATTTCCTTTCTTTTATGGCGTTACTTCTCAGTGCAACATGATAGAATATGCTAATTAATCTGGAAAGATTTGCAAGTTAAACTCAAATAGTATTTTAATGGCATTGGGTTTATGACCTTGCGTCGAGTACTCCTGCAGCCGTTGACTATCTTGTCAAAGACGTTCCAAAGGCATGTCAGGAGGCTTTCAAAATGAAATGCTGGGCGATGTTTTACCAATATAAGAAAGACTTCGCGAACGAATGGTATCTGTTCTGGTGCGTAATGATGGACAATATTACGAATATTCGGCACAATAACTTATACTAGTCGTTCTTCAAGTCTTTCGTAACCTGGTGAAACCTCACCCAGGTAAGGGGAGAAGGATCAGATTCTTGCGCCTCTTGCTGGCCACCGATCTGTACCACCAGGGAGGTGCACATCCCTGGTAACGGGAAATTCTCCTTGTGCAGCTCTTCCCGAACTCCGCGTGTTCTTGATTTGTAGATGACTTGTGTTTGCAGGCACTTTGTTAACGTTTGGGAACCAACAGCTCTCCATGATATCCCAATAAGAGCAGGAATTGCCACTCTTATCCGCGTGTTACCTGTAGTATTTGCAACCTCGAAGAACTCTGGACCCGATTGTCAGTGAGCCACTACGATCTTGTGTGATTTCATGGATACACGTTTGGGGATGTTCCTACCTAACAACTCGTGACATATTAGGGTTGTGTAGTTGTTTCCACAAGGATCTACCGGCTAGAAACGAACGGGGGACATTTTGGCAGGGCTCATCCTGAGGTTATTTATTTCCTCTAGCCCTGGGGGATAGATAATGTGCTCGTTAACTAATCAAGCATACACAACTGTATATTCTTCTTACTAGCTAACCACATTGGAGTAATCTCTGAAGGGTAAGTTTGCAGGTAATGATAATTCTATGATGCCTTCCCGATAATTGACAGAGGCTGCCATCGGACGTATTCCCGTTTCTTTGGGACAGATGGCGACATTGCTGAAGACACCGTCAGATAATCAGAAATGGATGCCTAGAAGCACACTTTGGACGCAGATACACATTAACTGGATAGTAGGCACAGGGTTATTGATCACATTCGGTAAGGATCCGAAGGTATAAACCAGTGCAGATTATTTAGTCCAGCCTTTCTCTGAAAATGTAGTTCTTTATTCAAAGTATGTCATGATGGTACTCAAAATGCGGCAAAATTCAACGAACGTATAGTTATGTGGCATTCCTTAAACCGGTTGGTACCAATTTGACTACAATGCTTGGAATCCAGTTTACATATATTATGTGTTGCTATGTAGGAAAAGCCTCGGTCAAGCTTTAGGCTAGGGTTAATATGCGGGTTTACTTATATATTTAAATTTATGTGCGTTTAACGTAGTTACGTGGTATTCCATAGACCGGTTGATAACAATAAGACTACAATAATTGAAATCCAGTTTGCATACATTACTTGTTGCTATGTCGGGCAAGCCTCGGGCAAACTTTTGGGTTGTCAGGAACAACCTTTGTGTTAGAGGTATGCATAAAATTTGCATATATTAGTAAACCCGCCTATTGTCAAGAACAAACTTTGTGTTAGAGTTATGCATAAAATTTGCATCTATTAGTAAACCCGCCTTTTGGCTATAGTAAAGTGCAACATTTCGGGTGTGTGAAGTGTATTATTGCACGTCTATATTCAAACGATGTAACTTATATTTTGTTTTCCCTGTTAACATTTTGTTATTATCCCCGTAATCTATACGTACTAGTTCCAGAAAGTGTATTTCTTTAAAACTATAATAATCAATGTTTTAAACCACCCAAAAATAATAATATTTTACTGAGACTGAGACAAATATTACTTGGACCTTCAAATATCATACCAAAAACGTAGAATTTAGACATAATATTATTGAATCATTTCATAATTACCATCAATTTTCTGTCCAGTGTACATCTCTCTGTTAATCTCTTTAATACTTTTTAACGAGCAAGGGAGATTTAAAAAGAAAAATACACAAAGCTATACACTAGATGGCTTTTGAAATACAGAAAACTGGAAATCCATGTAAAATTCCAGGAATCGAAGATCTGTTTTAATCTTTTTTACGCTTAAAAGTGTTGGTAGATCAGAGTGATTTCTGTTGAAAACCTATTTTGTAAGATATTGTGAAGTTAATTCGATATTTAAAAGTTCTATAAGGAATAATCAAAGAGCAATTTAGTTTCCAAGATTTTGTGCAGTGGTAAAAAATAACCACATTGGTCTATTTCAATCTCTTTATCATGTTTCCTGAAATGTAATATTATTTAGAATGTATATACGCTGTTTTGGAATATTCATAATTCCTACGAGTCTTGATGGTAGATAAACGAATATCATGAAAAGAGGTACATTTTCCTTTGTTTATGTCAATTGAAAGAACATCGTTATTGTTTTATGCTTCGTAATGTGAATTACAAACAATTTTTTCTAATCAAAGTTTTTATTTCTTATGATGCAATCACCTGTTTTTTTTTTATTCACAAACATTTTGAATGAATTCAGATGCTATTTCATTACCTTTATGTAAGTTATTTCTTGTTCTGCTTCGTAATATATGAGAGCGTTTTCAAATAGGCTTTTGTCTCAAATATCTTATTGCATTTGTTTGATCAAATGTGATAAAAGAGGCCGCCTCGAAAATGGAATTCCTTCATCTTAAAATACTTTTGGGATAGATTCAATAGATTTAAATTTCAAAATGTACTTTCTTGTCCGCTGAGGCGTGGTATTCCTTAAACATATTCGTAACCAGAATTATTATACGAAAATAGGCCTACTTGAGATCCAGTTATCATACATTTTGTTTTGCCATGTCGGGCAAGCCTCGGGCAAGCTTTCAGGTTTTCAAGAGCAACCTTTGTGTACAGAGTATGCATAAAATTTGTATTTGTAATAAATCCGCATATCTAATATTAACAGTGTTTAATCTCCAATCATTATTTTACCTTCAATAAATCGATAAACTTTTGTTTACTACTTTTTTAAATATTCGAAATCATTCTCCATCAAATTATTCATATTATTGTTCATGTTCATGTAATTTACAATATTATAAAATATGTTATGTAATTCAGAAAATATCATATCTTCTCGTTGAAATGTTTCTTACTCCATTGCGTATAGTATTCTTGACAATTTGTGTAATTTTGTGGTGATTCAGATGTTAATTTTTTTTTTTACTGAAGTTTTCAATGATATGTCGGCTGTGATTTGGCACAAAATCAAATTAGTTAATGTTGAGAAACAAAACTTCATACAAAATTCATCGACACTTATTTTGCCCTGTGACATTGATAAACAGCTACTTTTTGGAACCAAATTTTTTTTCTTCATATCTAATGTATTCGGATGAATTGGGCCAATTTCATGGTTTCGTCATGTCCTTTAAGCTAACAGTGAGTTCTTGTCTTGATGAACTACCTTAAAATGTAATATGTGTGTCACACACACACATGTGTCTCATGAATATTCCATTTCAATAGACTACTTTCGTAATGTATTCAAATTTATTCCCGTTTGCCCCAAGACGAACTATTTATTCAGCTGTCAGAAAATAATGAAAATACAATATTCAGAATGCCACTTGCATACATTAACGCTGATAGGTTGGACAAACATTCTAGCTTGACCAACCTAGCAACAACTATTACAGGCTTTCTCCATCCCTTCTATTCAAATACGATTATTGTATATCAGGCGAACAAATATTTTGTCATTGTACGTTTGACAAAGAAGCGTGCACAAAATTTGAATACATTACGAAAGTGGCCTATTAATTTCAATCGATAGTTGTCAAATGATTCACCTTTTGGCGTAACGGACCATTGTTGTTATCAATTCCAAATTACTGTAATTATGAATCCACATTGTATTTATCAATTTTGGTATTGCTTTTCCCTTTGTGCTTTGAGAAAATCAGAATTCTTTATTTACCTGTTATCGTTATAAATTTAAGGACAATGGGGTCACAATGGCCCGTATTCTGATGTCAGGTTTAACTTAAACCAGAGTTTAAATCTGTGGTTTAAGTATGGTAAGCCAAAAGAGGCTTGAATCTATAACAGTCGATGTTTAATTTACCAGGATATTTCACACTCGTAGTATTAAAAATTGTCTTGGAATAACAACTTAAATAGTTTTCTACATTATTACAGCATGGGAAAGAGAGCAGTTAACATAAAAATTATACTGTTTAAATAGAGTTTTGGCACTTTGGGCTTACCATACTTAAACCACAGATTTAAACTCTAGTTTAAGTTAAACCTGATATCAGAATACGGGCCAATGAGATCACTGGTCCCTATCGATTGTTCTGAGATTTATAGTGATAACAGGTACAGCAAAAGGTTCTGACCTCACCATTACAATTGTTATTGCTTTCTATATTTCGACTCTTGTTACCATTTCTATTTCTTCTGATTCTGCTGCTATACCACTTCACACAACTTTACGACTGTCTTGTACTTCCACTTCTCACAATCAATCTAACTTATCTAAATCCATCGTTTTTGCATTCTACCATCCATTAAATATTCTTTGAGCAAAATCAAAATAACTGTTAATTTTCATCTTACCCTTACTTCTGACACACATTTATTCTACACTCCTGTACCTCCAAAATCCTAGTACCTCTATATAGACTATTACTGTTACATTCCTAGTGTTACTGCATTCCTAGTGTAACTACACTTCTAGTATGTACCTCTAAACTTCTAGTGTTACTGCACGCCTATAGTGTTTTTACACTTCTGGTGTTACTATACTCCTAGCGTTTTACATGCCTAGTGTTACTACAATTCTATTGCATCTAAACTCCTCGTGTTACTGCACGCCTATAGTGTATCTACACTTCCAGTGCTACTATACACTCATCTAGTGTTTCCACACCCGTGGTACCTCCAAACTTAGTACTAGCACTTATATACACCCCTAGTGTTAGTATACCCGAAGTACCTCTACACTCCTAACGTTTACTCTTAGTAGTTACTACACTTCTGGTGTTACTACACACCTGGTGTTACTTCATTCCTTATACAGGCCCTATACCTAGTGTTATTACACACCATTGTGCTACCTCGTGACTAGTTATAGTACACTCTTAGTTATATTACACTTACGTTACAGTGCTAGATATATTGCAGTCCTAGTTGTTATATACAGTGTAGTTTTATGATACCAATGTATTGCTTCACTTCTACTACCAGTATGATATACATGTACTTCTAGTTCTAGTACACCCATGTAGTACTATTCTAACATTCCTAACTTAACCCTTTACCCCTTCTCTGTCCCTTTCGCTCTGTAACACCCTGTATCACCTTTTGTCTCCAATATCATACAAAAGGTATACTACCAACATTTCATTATTAACCCATGTAATATGCGCTACAAATTATTATTCATATTTTACTTTTCAATTACATGCGTACTAACACACCTTGCACTTAAAGACGCTCATATATATATATATATCTCTCATGATATTCATTATTATCATAACTTTATCCCCATTTCTACTACCAACAGTCAGTTACATTCCAATTAACCGCTCTATCACCTACTAGTAACTATATCTATAATTTATAACTAGTATTCCTCCTTTATTCAATATCTTTACCATGACTAACTTATAATGTTTTTCAAACTCTTTAATTCTTCATTTCTGGTCTAATGTTATCACTAATCAAGTTATTATTTTCTTTGTAAATTTGCAGTTGTATCTAATGTGAAATTGCTAATAGTATGATGTATTCTATTCTATTGTTTATGTAATTTTATTGTTTGCTATCAATGTAAATTAAGTAACGTAATGCTGTAAAGAGCTATGATACACAAGACATGTCTGTAAGAACGCAATGTCAATATTATCATTATTATTTGTTCAATTGTTATTGAAAATATTATTTCACTGATGCATTTGTTATATCGATATCAAACTTGTTATTGAGGAGCTCTAATAGAATTACAGTTCACCACCGATTTATCATCCTTTGAGCAGTTTAAAAAGAGTCATTTCTATAGATGCGTATGGAAATTTGTAATAGGAAATCGAGAATTCATACAATGGCATATTTATATTCGTTATACTGTCAAATCTATTCATGATATCAGACATTTTTTTTTTTCGAATGCAAATTCCTTATGGATCACAGTTAATTTAATCCTATTCGCTACCTAAGTGGGATTGGTGGCCCAAAATGCTAGAGCTCCTGTGAGTAATGTGCCAACTGGGTTATACATCCTTAAACTGTTGGTGAACGGGGCAGCAATGGGACACCAAGCTCGACTTGGGTGGAGCTGGGATTATTTTTGTGATTCAAATTTTATACTATGGCTATAGACGGTTGTAATAGATGGTTGAAGTTTTGTAAATGTTATTTGTTTAATATTAGTTCTTTAGTTTCGATTTTGTACCGGCAAAAAATAATTGACTTGATAACATTTGTATGAGAACACATGTGATCTCTAGCAGAAACAAAGCTCTTTGTATAATTAGCTGTGAGTATAGCTTCCATGCAACCATCTATATTTATCTATATATATTATGACTATTTCTTTTCTCATTTGATTTGTATAATGATTTCATGCTCTTATTTTCATTTGTTATTTTTATTTGGAAAATAAAACCAAATCAAACCAAACATTCTTTATATTACAGTACCACTATGTAAAAGTGCTCCTCATTAAGATCCTAAATAGGCGTTCAATTAGTATTTAGGAAGAAGTAGAAGTTTAATCATTATGTATACTGAATTATTGTCATGAATTAAATCCTACTTGATGACCATGTAATTTTCTTTGTCATTTGTTGGTTGTGCTATATGAATTTGATTGCCGTTCAACCTTTGAAAAAAAATCCCCGCCTTATTTTTCCTATCCCTTGCCACCTCTCTCGTAAAAGAAAAAAAAGAACTTATCACTTCCTGCATCCACATTTTCCCTCTCACATCAACATACCGCCCCCACTTAAATAGTACGGACCTTTAGCATGACTACGGTATGACCAATCACAACCTTATTTCTCAAGCGCGGGATAATCTAGCGGGCCGCTAAGGTTGAGACGAACTGCTAACAAGATGGGAGTGCCAATCACAACGTTAGCTTCATGGTTCATTCAAGAAGTAGCGTTGTGTTGGTGCACCCTTCTGGAACGGACCTTTGAGCTAACGTTGTGATCAGCCCTACCGTATTCTATGCTAAAGGTCCCTATTATACCATTTATTACACCTTTCCTCTTAAATTTACCACTTACCACTTACCAAACTAGGTTCTGGCACCCTTGAAATGCGTGCACCCATAATCTAGAGACCAAGGGGCTCGACCAATCTGAAATTTTGCGCCCCACCCCTTGAAGGAGCTGACGTGCAAAAAATAAAAAGTCTCAACCTACAATTTAGCGCCCCCGAGCTCAGACGCGGGGTAGATGGACTGACGCCGCCAGAGCTTGAATCTTATTATCCTTTCACATTTCTCCCCTCTGGTTTCTCCTTATAGGAGATTATTTCAAATAATCCCGACATCCTTCTCCTCTCCCCACCCCTACCACTTCTCGAACTACATCTCTTTCATAACCCTCCCTCCTCTACACCTCTCTTCTGATAATCCTTACCCTCTCATCTCTTCTATCGAATCTCGCATCATTTAGTTCCTCCGTGTACAACCATTTCGCACCCCCCCCCCCCTTGACCTACGCTCGTATATCTAACCACTTGCATCCTCTATATTCCCTTCCACGTTTATTATTCCATTGCGTGTGAACAGTCGAGAAATTCTCTCATCGGGGGACGCCAGTCTCCCGGCGTAAAATGTGTAAACGCCCCAACCACGAATACGACTCTGACAAGGTCATGATATCAGTTTAGCAAAGCCAGGAAAACTATATGATGCTGGATATTATTAGATAAAATTGATCTTTCTATCAGATCACTCCTTTATTTCTCTGCTAGACCACTATACAGGGTCCAATGGAATATACATTTTAAATAATTCATTTGCGTACTACTTCTATTCCATATGAATACTCTCTCAATTCGAGTGATTAAAAAGGGATTTATTGTAATTGTAATGCAGGATAATCCCCCAAAACATCAATATTCTGATTTTAATAACAATTTTTAGTTCAGTTAGATTGAATTTTTAAATGATCTTTTTAAATATCTATTTTGAATAGTTTCTAATACATTTCTGAAAAATTAATTCAAGTTCAGATTAAAGAGTCAATCCAAATGCATACATTAAAATTCATACATTAACGGTCATTTCCATATTTTCCTTCATCAGAATCGAAATAGATTACTTTTTAATTTTGAGAGTAAGGTAAACAAAAATATAAATTTTACTTTATTTTGATGTACATTAGCGTTTTACTCTTGAATATATTCGAACAGTTCTATACCATAAATGATAAATAACATCAACTAATCGCAGTTAAGTCTTTACAATATTCATTCAATATCCATTAATACGTATGCGTATAGTTTGAATAAGAAATTTTAATCTTATGGCGGAAAAAGTGTAAACAGATCGATTAAATAGATTTAGTTATTTTCAGACATCGTTTTCTTCAGACTATCGAATCAAACGTGTTGCAATTTTACGTCCCGCATCACAAGTCAGTTGATATTCGGCAATTCCTAGCGGGGAAATCTGAAAATATTTTCGAAAAGAGCCCCTGATCTGTGTTTTAAGACCATACTTTGGGGGTCATTTGACTATAATATCTTAATAACATTACATATTTTAGAAATCTTTCTTTACAAATATTCTGAACATTAGATTTCAAATGTAATGAAATGTTTAATATTAAAAACGGCAAATTCTCTAATTCAATTTAGTAATAACTTTGAGCGGGCCATATGGCCATGACCAGTGAAGGATAAAAAAAGTTAATCGAAATGGCACGTAATTCCGTTACTATTCCAGTGGAATTGCCCAATTGCATACCTTTCATGATTATGAAGATGATTAATAGGTATTTTCAATTCCGAATTTTTAAATGAAAAATTATTTTAAACATTTGCATATTTTGCTCCAGGGTCGGGACATTCTGTTGAGGTTTAACAAATCCCCCAAAACACAAATATGATCAGGGTTTGTGGAACCGGGGGCTGCAGATCCCATTTTTTCAGTAAATGAATGAAGGCATGAACTCATGGCAGTGCAAAATGTAATACTGAGCCCCTTTCAACTTTTCACAAGACATTCAGCATTGCCTGATCATGGTGAAAATATTGTAACACTTCTGAATTTGCAGTGGATTAAAAAATAAACTTTGCAACTGCGTCTGAAAACAATCGAACGTTTTCATCCATGAATATGATGAATTCTAATTTTACCTACGAATGAGAACTTTAGAATAATAAGAAATTTAAAACTTATAAATAAAATAAAAGTAAACGAAATTCAAAACTAAAATAAACTGGATCTATTTGGCGTCTGTCTGTGTTTGTTGGGCCGGCACACACGGTGTGTAGCTGCTCAGTTCAACAGTCTGGCCTGAGATCGGTTGATAGAGACCAAAGAGAGCATGAACTCCATCTCCAATGTGGGCCTGTAGAAGGAGGAGGATGGTGGTGGTGGTGATGGAGGTTGTGGTGGTGGTGGAGATGGTGGTAGTGGTGGTGGTGGTGATGGTGATGGTGATGATGATGATGATGGTGGTGGTGGTGGTGGTGGTGATGGTGATGGTGATGGTGATGGTGGTGGTGGTGGTGGTGGTGGTGGTGGGGGTAATGATAATGATAATGATGTTGATAATGATGATGATGATGATGACGTTGGTGGTGGTGGTGGAGTGATGGTGATAATGATGATGGTGATGATGATGATGATGATGATGATGATGATAATGATGATGGTAGAGATGGTGGTGATGGTGAGGATGATGGTTATGATGATGATGATGGTGGTGGTTGTGGAGGTGGTGGTGGTGGTGATGATGATGATGGTGACGGAGGTGGATTGATAATGATTTGGATGATAATGATGATGATTTTGATAATAATGAAAATGACGAGGATGATGATGATGATGATGAAGATGATGATGATGGTAATGATGATGATGATGAGGAGGAGGAGGAGGATAATGATGAAGATGGTGGTGGCGATAATGAAGACAACAAGAAGAAAGGGGAAAGAGAGAGAGAGAGAGAGAGAAATGGGAAGAGGGGGAGGAAGAGGGGAGGAAGAGATAGGAAAGAAGGGATAAACAAGAAAATACATAACATAACATAATTCAAGAAAATGAACAATTGAAAAAGAAACGATAATATTTATTTTACAAAAAAAAATGAGGAGAGAGGGATGGGGTTCATGGAAATGATTAATTGGAGGTATTTATGAATTTGGAATTTTGTTTTGTTTAGGAAGAAATCAATAAAAGATACTTTTCACAACCAACCATAATATTTTACCCCCAAAATATCAGTTACTGGACAAATGTATAACAATGATTTTGTATGACTCTGCAAATATACCATAATGATGATAATGATAAGCAATAACTCTTATTTACCAAGAGTATGACCGCTTTCAGACGTGAGCCGTTATTCCATACTGCGGGTCCTGCATAACACAAGTTTATTATTACCATTCTCCTTTCTTAGATACCGAAAGCCTGGCAAGAAAGGCAGATGGTCCCTTTTTTAATCTGTGGTATGAGCCGGCCGGGGATCGAACCCACCACCTCCAGTTCATGGTGTAGCCGGTCTACCACTGAGCCACACATACCTTGATGCGGTAGTTCATCCCAGCAACGACCTGAGTAGCAAACTCGACAGGTTCCAGAACAGTGAAGCTTTTTCCTGCCTTAGTCTGTGCTTGTTCTCGGACCTATAATAATGGATTCAATTGTAAAAGTATGGATTATAGTGAGGGCTGAATAAAATTGATCCAGAAATGGATTAATTATGACAAAAAATAACATAAACACGATATAATCTATTTCTGTGGAATTAAGTCAAACGCCAATTCCTTGCTCCTTTGGAATGTTACAGAAATCGGAATCAGCTTGCAATTGTGATGTCCTCACATTTCATTATATGCCGTAAGGATGTATTGTCCCATGACACACTTAATTTGTTATGAGTGTTTGGAATATATCGTGTGTCAGTTTTCTTCATTAGAACACCGCCTCATACGCAAAGTGAATGATATCTCACACTCCCCTCATGTACGAGCGGAAAGGCCATTTACTTTGTCCCGCTTCCGCTGGATGACCATCGGGGAATAGGCATAATGGTTGGTTAGTCTTTGGCTGCGACATTCAAACCAAAATTTGCCAGAATCATCTCCTAATTTGATATGCATTAATTTTGTTAATGCATGTAAATTACTCTCATATACATTAGCTAATTTTACGTCAGTTTATTCATCCTATCCATCACCAATCTATACCTTTAAAGGTGAAACCATCCCTATCAAATCATTTTGTTCTCATTACGAAAAATCATAAACAAACTGAACAGTTCAGTTGAACAAAATTTCACTATCATTACAAACGTTACGAATATTTATAGTTTCAATAACGTCTTCTGCAAAAATCTGCAACTTTGGCAGAATCTGCGATATGCTCGCAGATAGCCCCACTTTATTTGATAAAACATTTTCACAATTAAACGGGCGTGCTAAAATCAAGCAAATAAAAAACACTGATATTTTGTTGAATTTTCTGAGAAAAGAGAAAATATGAAATTTGGTAATATAAACAGGAGTTGTCCGGCGTGACGTCACATATTCCGTCAAAGTTGCCGACTCCACATCATCGGCAGGGATCATGATATTGTTGAGACTTTGACAATCAACAACTTTTCCACAGACAATCTAATTTTGTTCAAATTTTCACGGTTCGTTTATTTCATTTTCCACCCACAGACATCCTCTACATGATTATATCCACCTATCTGATATTTGGTTATACTACACTCTAAAACAACCTAATCATTTTTTTTTATTAGATCGTCTTATGATATTATTATGTATAGAAACTAATCATTCTGAAATTGATTTATAATCATATGTGACTTGTATTAATTTTTTTAATTGAATCTAATCATTTTGATTAGATTTCCTATTCGTAATTATAATAAGATTTCCACATAAAAAAAATGATTAGATTTTTCTAATCATTTTGATTAGATTTCCAGGTGTCCCCGTTTGTATTGTTTTCCTAATCAAATTTGATTAGTTTGTTTTTAGAGTGTATATTTCCATCGTTTTGTAGATCTCTTGTTTAAAGGTTTATCTAATTCAAGTAATTTATTCACATAATTAGGACAATAGTTCAAATATACAAAAGCAGGTAGGGACAAATCGATCACTGTAGTGAATCATCATCGTGATCTTCATGATCTTCGTGATCATTGTGGCTTCTTCTGCGATAGCGGGTCACGCTGTACCCATCATCGTCATAATCAATGAGGGACAAACGGATGAATCACTACCGGAGGACCTGGGGCGTGTCGATAAGACCGATGAATGAAAATGTGCAATCTGACTATTTTAAAGCATTCAGGAATGAAATCAGTGGGTTATAATGATCTAAATGTCTACTATGCGTACATGCACCCACGGTTTGAAGACATGGAGGCTCGAACAGTTACAAATCGTGCACCACCTCCTCCCCATCGAGGAGCTAACAAGCATATAAATAAAGAACAAAACAAGATTTGAAAAAAAATGTACATTACATTCCGACGGCGCCCCTCTGAGCAATTTATGCGCCCTGGAAAACTGACAAGAAAAAAAATCATCAGCCCCACCCCC
>BQKZ01008215.1:23292-37770 GCA_036244855.1 Temnopleurus reevesii | reverse complement strand
TTTAACTGATCTTGTTATCCTGAATAAATATGTTTGAATAAATAAATCAATAATAAATCATTTGTTTGCTTTTTTTTGGTGGTTTTCCATTCCCCAAAACAGTGGAAGATTCCTGACTGTAAAGACTTTTACGAAACGTGATGAAAAAGAAATCTCTGAGACAATTTTCACAAGATCTAATTTTATTTGAAATGAAAATTTACTATTCATATGCATTCATCAACACTGATGGTATACATGTACATAAAACATATGTATTTCACAATGAGAAAAAAGATAAGTTAATGGTTCTTAGGCAAACGCCATTGACAAATGAAAAACAGCTGTCAGTATGTTAGCTTCATTTAACATTGCAATTTAGAATATCTCAATCTTTGTTGGTAAATATGCACATAAATTATGTATTTCATATCCACCGAGATAGCCAATAACCAATGTTTCAAACCTAATTGACAGGAATAAACTAAACAAAATACATGTAAATGAATATACCAGTCTGTTTTCATCAGGTTCTTCTGTTTTCAAATGTTATGATAAAATTATTGGGCTTTTCACTTATGAAATAATGATAGCGGTGAAAACGGGAATGAAGAAGACATTTCAGAAGAATATATATTTCTTTATAGATGTTATTGCTACATCACATATAGAAAGGCACATACATGTAAAACATATTTAAAACATGGCACTGTGAACAACTATTGCACAAAAATACATATAAACATAGAAATATCTCAGCACACAATTCAAAACCAATAATGGTTTCTGTATGTCAAAAACACAAAACTTTGGATTGCTAAAGTTTGAATTAATAAATAGAAATTTTAACAAAAACATACATCAAAACAATATGTGTGTTTAAAGAGAATATACATGTCTTTGTAAAAACTATTTTTTTGCAAGGGTATATGTTCAACATGTACTGATTCAAATGTATCAAGATTGAAAACAAGTTTTTTTCTGTAATCAAAATAAATTAATATAAATAATGCTAATTAAGTGTTAACTACAATTTTTTCCTCTTTTAGACATAACAAACAAAACCTGGATTGAGCTATGGAAAGCACACACCATTTTTTTAAATAAAAATATGTAAAGTTTTTTTTCCAGTTACTACGTCTAATGCACATAGCTCTTAGAGTAAGACAAAATGGCTTTGAAAGTAAACTACGGTAAGTTAAACAATTATATTTTTGACCCACCTAAACCATCCATACAATACTTTTTTTTTTACTCTACATGGTCATTCCTATCTAAAACATTTGTTTAATGTATCTTTCATTTTAAGATTCTGTACTTTTCTACATAAAGATAAATTTAGTGGCACTTTTAATTTTATCAAATATTCTCAATAAGTCATTGTATGGAGCAAAAATATAAGACATGCTTTCAAAGGTAGTGATCATGAAATATGTACAGACTCCATGCGAAAAAAAAGTAAAGAGTTTCATATAATTATACTGGAAAATGACTTCACTACAATATTGTATTGCAAGAACATTGCTCAACTGACAAGACAAAGCGCTGCACACATGGTTCTAAAATTTTGAAATAAAAATGTGGGACTGAATGATTTCTTTTTTACCACAGGATATTTTCACAAGTTTGTTTTGCTTCCTCTAAATTCACTTACTGAGACATTTTCTAAAAACTGATTTTAAAACAAATATATGTCATTCGTTTAATCATAACAACCAACCCATAATATCAGACATTTCTGAGGATTAAGAAAGTCAACAATGCAACGAAAGCCTGTGAAAAACCTGAGAAAGGGGAAGTACTGTAGAGGGTTTATTTCAAAGGGGACAATATTCATGCCCTAAAAAGCAATGGGGCACTGATTCATATTTCACATTAATTTTTTTTTTAACATATGCATTATTTAGTAGTCTACACAATGGAATGCATGTGAATCAAGGTGATGGAAGTTTGAAAGACATAATATTTCGATTTCAGATAAGAAACTTTACGACAATACTGATTACACCAAGTAACAGAATTTCAGAAACATCATATCACAGTCCTACATAATTCAGTTCTCTTTGTAATAGCTAATTTTTGTTCATTTGAAACGAGCTGGAAATGCATTTCCCATAGCGAAAGTAATTTTTCAGAATGCAACTATCCTTTGTTGTTCTTTGTTCACCTCAGCACTGGTCATGCGGACAGAGACGGTGCAATGCATCATGGGCCTCATGTACTCCGTTATCTCTGGCAAATTCTAGCAGTATTCTCGCCTCCCTGTAAAAACACACAGAATAAACAGAAATAAGTAAAGAACTATGCAAAACCAGTCGGAGTCCTACTTGGGCCAGTCAATACACACAGAAAAATGGTAAACAGATATTTTCTCCTATGTACAGAGAAATAAAATGAATTTTGGAAACTTTTGAATTCATATGAAAAGTATACATGTGTATACACCCAGAGCTCCATTTTTGTATAGGAAATTTCTGTTGTTATTATGACTATTATGACTAAAGCCTCTACATCACAGAAAATGACTCTAGAGGCCACTTTACCAACTTTTAATTCCGTCACTCGGAGTGAGGCTTCATTGATAGTGGAAAGTCTCCGACCAGGTTTTTAAAAATTGCATGAATTCTAAAATGGAGATCTCTCAATCAGTTTTAACGGGTTCGTTGGGACCGGCAAAATGTCCACCTTATATCAGTGGTAAAATACAAGCGAAAACAAAGAGTTGGGGCTCTAAAATCTCCATGATATTAGGAGAGCTTGATATATCAGTGTTCTTCATATAAAGGTTAAACTGTCTTCACACTTTGTTAGAATTTAATTGTGTGATGAGAAAACATTAGCTTGCCACTTCAAAGCTTTGTGGAATTATTCCAGTGTATTTCAGAGAAATGGAAGGTGAGGTCCTCATCAATTTAGACTTGAACTTACTCTTTATTCTTCACATCAGTCTTGTAACCATGGAGATGACCAATTGCAAGGTTATGAGAGGCATGTGGATGACCCTTATCTGCTGCAACCCTGGAAAATCAAAAGCAATACAGCAAGTTGAAATATGATGTTAGCCCTCATAAGATTACTAATCTCAAACCCTAACTTGTAGAGAATCTTTTCAGAGAAATAAGATGTCACTCCTTGATATCGATTTTACCAATCTATTTCATGCAAATGACACCAATTTGCAAGACTTGTTGGAACACTCTGAGGTTGTATGTACTTTCCTCTATTTATAATGAAGATGGTAATGATACTGCTCCTCCTGATGATGATGATGATGATGATGATGATGATGATGATGATGATCATTCTAAAGGTAATGATGGTGATGAAGATGATAAATATAATCATAATAATGGCAATGATAATCAAAAGCTCATCTCCAGTTTCAACGTATAAAGTAAACACTACATTATCAATGAGATAAAAGAATATACATCACTACTTTGAATTATTTCAATATTCTTTCAGTTTTACAAACATTTTTCTTTTTCAAATATTTTAATATTGACCCGAATCAAGAAATATGAACGTTTTCAATCTGGAATTGTAAAAGATAAAATTCCTGATTGAAAATGTTAATATTTATTGATTAGGATCGAAAGCTAGATGGCATCGAGCTAGAACAATACCTGAACCACTCCATAGCCTTGTCTTCATCCTGCTTGGTCCCTTCTCCCCAGAGCATTCTCTGACCCACAAGATGAGCAGCGTGTGCTTGGCCCATTTGAGCGTAGGCATGGGTCACATGGAACTGGAGCCGGTCCATGTGAAAGTAGGCGTAATATATGAAGCAAGCAACCAGGATTACAGCCAGGATCTAAGAGGAAATTAAAAAGGGAATATTGAACTTAAGGAACTTCTTAGCTCAATGCCAGCAACAAAGCTTGTAAAAGGGCTTCATTTGATGCATTAGTTCTGATTTTGGAATGCCCTTCATAAAAGTTAAAAGATAAACATCAAGACATTTGATGCTAACTTATGTTTATTGGTTCAGAGCAAAAGGTCAGATGGATTCAAACTAGGAACATCTATATTTAATCTATGGAAAATTTATTGAAATTATGTACAGCCTTCATCAATCAATATGAAGTACTGTCTAGAAGACTGTATGTTTTTGTTGTGTAGATAAGACCCAATATGACTAATTAAAGTTTCAAAAATTGTAGTTTAATAAATGACAACAGGCCTAGTTAAGGATAAAAAAAGACAATAAAACAAGACTAAAAAATGCAGGATGGAATCGCAACTGCTCATGGTACGGCCATATTGTCACAGCAGTAAATCTAGTGCAGACTCTGGACACTTTTTATATTTTCCCTCTCCCTCTCTTGCAATGCTCCTCCTTCATGCAAAACCCAGAAAACGGTGCGATCCCCTGGCCTCAGATTCACAGTCTGGCCTAAGTGAGTGACTGTCACCGTCTGTCTCTATTGGTGATCAGATACATCACGGTCGTAATGACGTGCACAGTCCAGGTAATGGACTAGAGTGAATCATTGAATGATATAATCCTCTAACTCAGTTAATTCTAAATTTCAATAAACTAGTCTATGGACACCATGCAGGCATCCACCATGCAGGCATCCACCTCCAATCAGATCTGGGGTTAGGCAAAAATTATCATACCAATTTTACCAATTCTCTGGA
This sequence comes from Temnopleurus reevesii, assembly GCA_036244855.1. Lineage (NCBI taxonomy): Eukaryota > Metazoa > Echinodermata > Echinoidea > Temnopleuroida > Temnopleuridae > Temnopleurus > Temnopleurus reevesii. The sequence goes on along the minus strand of BQKZ01008215.1, from coordinate 33,147 downwards.
TAGCCCATCATCACGATATAAAGAGGCTGCCTCACTTTGACAAATGAAACATCTCATTTTGATTCCAGTCTATAATAACTATAAAAGGCCTACCGACTGTGATTGCATAATATTTGTTTGTTTGTTACTTTCTATTTCCTTCAACTTCATGTTTTTAGTATTTGTTTCTTTGGTTTTCCTTGTTTCTAAAGCACCATGAGCACCTTATGGTGGACCTGCGCGCTATATGATTAGCCACCATATTATTATTATCATTTTAAGACGCCACGTCAAAGCCCCAGCTAGCATTAGCAGCTAGGGCCAGGGCTAGGCATGATTCAGGCTTCAGCTCATCTCATTCTCACCTCCATGATTGTGGTGATCCAACCGTCCGGTTTCTTCCGACGAGCGAGATAAACCTTCCCTCCATACGGCAATGATGGGTCTTCCTCGGGTCCTGACTCATCGGTAAAAGCGTACTTTTCCTCTTCTTCCTTCTCATCATCTTTTCCACCGTCATCGTCATACTTATCAGCCACGAAAACGTTCCTCGCTCGGAGGCCGTCTTCGAACACTTGTGAAAATTCAGCCATATTGTTTACGAAGCGCTTGGCAATCAATTATTGCGTACCGGTAGTCTTAATATTCCAGTCGTCTTTAATTTTGATGGTGTGTGTTTATTATAGGAAGAGCAACGGCATATAATCAACAACTTTCATAACATATATTTGCAATCTTTGGTAAGTATAATGAGGACCTTTGTGCCAATATTGTAGGGTAAAATGCACACTTTCAGCTCGCTCCATGCAATTTTCAGAGAGCTTTTCTTGGTAGGAGAACAGTTTGAACGTGCCCCACACACTGAGATTTGTGTTTGTTAACATTTTGTGATTGTGTGACTGTGTGTGAGCACATCTCCATCATTCCATGACCATCATGTTCACCGATATCATGTTGTTTATGTTGTAACTGTCCCTGTTAATTAGTGCTCTACATATGCCATTAAGCAATTGTTCAAAACTTGAAATAATCCACTGCTCTAGTCCCCTGCACATCGTGTTTGTGTACAAAATGGCATGTCATTTTGAATTTGATTGTCAAATGACATGCATGAAAATGATGAATGAGGTCCCTAACGGCTTAAGACTCTAGCTAACTAAGTTAGGCTGAGGCTGAACTGAAGCTGGCCACTTACTAAATGAAAGTGGACTATTTCACAAGAATGCCAAACAATGTGTCAGACAAAATATTTGAAACAATAATGCACAAGTTTGAATTTGTGTTAGTTCACTTTAATGCACGGTGATTGAGGCTAGGGGACCGGGGCGGGGTAGTTTGACTTGGTCTGGACTTGCTGGACATTTTTGTATATTCTCAGTCGGGTATTGGATCTGGCAAAACTCCTCCATTTTCAGCAATATTGATCACATAACATATTGTCCATTTATGATTGCTCCTGCCAATGTCAATAATGGCAATCTTGTGGGTTAGGTCCCTTTCGAGAGTGTTGAGATTGAATGTAAAAGCATAATGATAATGTGTGCAAAGTGAACTAGGGGGACCTAAAGGTACAATGTAAAACCACAATTAAGCCAAGCAAATTCCTTTGCCTTGGCCTTCTCAACTGCATGCAAATAGATCTTTGATAGGATGTCCCAACCATTGTACAAGATTTTCATTTATTGTATCAAAGTTGTGATTTATGCTTAGTCATTAAAATAGTTCCAGCAAGAATCATTGTTTGGATGAAAGAAAATGGCATTCTCACAAAAAAAATTACAGCCATTCTAGTGAAGAAGACTTGGATGTTTTGCAATACAGGTTAACTTGTTAAAAACACAGACCAGTACAATTACAATTCCCACTCTAGTTGGTAATCATTTATTTGTTTGTTTCTTTCAGAGCAGAATATGGCAAGTGCAAATCTGAAAGCTTTTGTTTCTGAAAAAGAACTTACTGAGCAACGAGAGAAAAGGCAAGCAGAATGGGAGAAAGTTCGAACTGCAGACCAACCAGAAGGTGTGTGTATATAGTCTGCATAGTGAATGCAATTTTGCTTTCATGAATTCAAATTAATATCAAGTGTCCTATTTTATCAAGCCCATTTCTGCTTTACAGTATTGATCGAAATAATGTGAACAGTGTCCCACCATGTCCCACGAAAATGCATGCGTTTTACACAGGCCTTGGTGGGACATGGTGGGAATCTGATTTCATACTTTTTATGTGAAAGAGAAATCTGCATATTTTTAATAATATTTGTGATAAATCTTATAAACAGTAGGAAAGCCAATTTAAAATTGTGCATAGAAATTGTAAGTTCGCCTGCTGTCGCTGGCCACTTTGTGCAGGTTGAAGCAACTCAGATTTGTAGTATACTGGCAGGGGTTATTTTGAATTGAAACCCAATAGTTTAATTTATTTTCCCTAAACAATAAAGCATAATAAATCTTTGTAAAACTTGTTTTGATAGAATATGAAACAGGATGCATTGCCAGGCAAGGTTCTGGCTTGCATGCTAAATTGTCCTTTATGACATATGTTTTTATATTTTAGCCAGTATCACACCAAGTATAAATGCATGATTGCTATAAAAATGACTATATGTTGCACTGATATTTTGATAATTATCTTTCATACTGAGGTGAAACTGTCTGTTTTTTTTCTTCTCCAGAATGCCCTGAAGAGGAGTATGATCCAAGATCTCTCTTTGAAAAGCTCCAAGAGCATAAGGATAAAAAGCAGTCCGAGTTTGATGAACAATTCAAATTCAGTAAGTTACTTTCTACACTGGAATATTTATGGATACAGAAATCTGCTTTGTTAATGTGAAATTTGGAAAATTTGTCCCATAATATTTTGTTTCCAAACCGGTGCTGTAGTTTTCCTAATTTAGATTGCAGTTAGTAAATATACATTCCCCCTAAATGTATTCTTTGACACTATTTACATCATATCAGTTGAATGATTTTTTGTTGGGTAGATAAATAATTGAAATAATTCTTGTCTTATCCCAACATGGATAAACACTGATTGATAGTGCTTACCAAGAAGCTGTAAAAAAAAAAATGTACAGGCATTCTCGGGTAGGAATCAAAACCACAATCTTCTGAATTCTGATGACTAGACAGGTGTCTTACCATTAGACCACCGAGAGCTGATGGTAGTGGCGGGCTTGTTTAGTGATATAGCAGCAAGTACTACGTAAATATCAATTGAATGATTTTTGTGTTAGGTAGATAAATAATCGAAATAGTTCTTGTCTTATCCCAACGCATGAAGCATAATTTAATTGCACATATAATTTTCATTTACACTGTATCAGTTTTGTGACACAATGACTCAATTTCTTTCTTTCCCCACTTTTTTTTCCTAGAAAACATGATAAGGGGAGTGGATGATGAAGAGTCCAAGTTCTTGAATGAAGTTGCGGATAGACAGATGAAGATTGATCTTCAGAGGATGTCAGAAGAGAAACAATTGATCAGCGAATACAAGATATCCTTTTTTTGTTACATAGGTAGTTATTTTAACCCCAGGAACTGAAGTTGTGAAGGTTTTATCTTGGGGGGGGGGGATGAGCAAAATAAAAAGGAAAGTTATGCATGGATCTGTATTTGCACATTGTGAAGTTTGTAATTGTTTTTATTTAAGTTCTGTATGACTTGCTCAAAAATTTATCGAAATTATTGTTAACCTTGACATGAACTTATCACGAATCAGTTGTAAATAGGACAGTTACGGCAGCGGGTCAAAGTTCAAAAGCACCAGGTCAGTCATCTGAAAAGAAAGCACCAAGCACCAACAAGAGAAGTCAGGCAGCTCTACTTGCTGGGGCAGTGAAGAGAAAGAGGTAACCAAATGTTGATGATGATGGTAGTGGTGGTGGTGGTGATAATAGTAATAATACATAACATTTATTAGGCGCTTACTATGGATGTTTCTAAGCGCACAGTATTCTGATTACAGAAAGATTATTAACCGGTAAATTAAGTGAAGAAAAAGAGGAGGAATAATACACAGGTAACATGAAAAAATTGACAAAACAAATTAACAAAAACAGAGGCGATCAATTAAATCAATGTAAATATAGTGTGCACCTCCATTGACCGACCCACAACAACATTTAACTGTTTAAAGAAATAGGTTTTGAGCAAAGATTTGAATTGAGATACAGAGGGGGCACGATGAATAGATATAGGCAGTTTGTTCCAGAGAGTGGGGCGATAACTGAAAAGGCGCGGTCACCATAATGAGTATGGGTACGGGGTCCAGGTGCTAACTGCAGTGTAGAAGATGAACGAAGAGTTCAAGACGAAGCACGTGAGCGTAAGGAAATGAGATGTGAAAGGTAGGAGGGGGCTAAACCATTAATAGCTTTGTAGCACAGAAGAAGAATTTTGAATGATATGCGATGGTGAATTGGGAGCCATTGTAGTGCTTTCAATATTGGGGTTATGTGCTCTGATTTACGTGAGAGAGTCTCAAGACGAGCAGCGCTATTCTGTACCCTTTGGAGTGGGACTAGATGTGACTGAGGGATGCCAGAAAGAGAAGAATTACAATAGTCGATGTGGGATGAAACAAAAGCATGGACTAATTTTGAAGTTGTGGGTCGGTCCAGTAGCTTCAGATGGTGGTGGTGGTGGTGTTGGTGGTGGTAGTGGTAGTGGTGGTGGTGGTGGTGGTGATGGTGGTGGTGGTGGTGGGGTTGGTGGTGTTAGGTGTGATGGTGGTGGTAATGAGAATGATGATGATGTTGGTGATGTCGATTGATGTTATGATTAGGATGGTACTGAATGAGATGAGTGTCATGATGGTAATGAAGATGNCCTCTCTTTCTTATTCAATACTCATCAAATTGCCAACCAGTGAAGCTGGCTATCTTGAAAGATCTGTATTGGTTGCCCTTGAACATGATGAAGGAAAGCTTAGTTTAAAAGCAAATATACATTTTGATGTTCCACATCATTAAACGATATACCCCCCTCTTACAACAACGAATTAATACACAAATACTCCTGATGCAGAGTTATGAGGAGATCGCGGGGGTTACTCATGACCAATTAACTCTGTGGAATGCTCTTCTACACAGTCTGAAAAAAAAAAAGGCTTCAGCATCAGCATCTTCTTTTCTATAAGTTCTTTTTGTAATTTGATCTGAGCGCCTTGAGCATCTATGATTGAAGGTGCGCTTTACAAGATTCATGTATCGTCAGCGTTTTTACGAACCGGTAACTACGGGGGCCGCTTCTTGAACACGTAGAATCCTCGACATAGCGTCAAGTACAATGGTATACCACTTAAATTCATGTTATTTCAATATAATTTATTTAGATTGAGTTGCTACGACTGATTCGTGCGACCAGCCATCGTTAGTAGGCCGGTTCGTAAAATCAATGATGGTATTATTATGATCAACTTACTTTGAAGGGGCGCTTTAGATCAGGTCGTTTCCACCTATAGTAAGGGATTATTGCGCACGTCATCCCGCTGAACAACCAATCAGCAAAGCTGATATAGTTGATGAGACTGTTGACATCATCACTAATCAGCATCAAGAGACTGATAGGGACCTTGAGATAAAGACGATATAACGCACTATTGTACAAACTTATTATTTTTTTAAAGAACTACTTGATAAGTTAGACATTAACTTGTTTTTCCATTACATGAAATGACGCCAATATCCCGTACATGAATAGACAACTTAAAAAAAATCTAACAACCCGTGTTTCTTTCCGTAAATCAGAAAGAAAATGTGCACATACGCACTGGTATCAATGCAACCAGCTCCCACGCTTTCCTCACTGCCCCTTGCGGATGAAGAAGCCCATTACCCAGTGCTAGAATTTCAAATAGAGTGCGTATAATTGAACTAAAAATCATCTCTGCGAGAGGGGTACCACCACTGGTGAAGAAAAATTGCGTGAATGGCACAGCAGCACAAACGGTTGAGTAATGTATTGCATGTTACCCCCACTTGTTCTAATTGCAATTACTTCCTTATCAGGTGTTGTGAGGTCGTCAAAAACATAATGACAAATAAAGCTTGACTCACTGCTTTGCGCTTTAGCCCTCGTCAGCCTAAAGTTGTGTTTAATTAAAAAAAAAATCCCTTGATGCACAAATACGCAGGTCATGCGGTAGAGTGACGTTCGGCGCACGGTCCTTGACCGCAACCCAAACGTCAGTTTGCCGTCTGATCGGCGTATACTGTGCGCGTGGGGAACATCTTGAATTAGAAAAACGCCAGGCCGACGCACGCTAAAACACACAGGTGTGAGTCAATCTTTAGATATGCCCATAGGTGTGTAAACACTTTTCAAGAATGTTTGTTGGGTTGTTTATTTCATGCAAGTAGAGATGTTCATTATCATATCACCATAGTTACCGTCATTGCTACAGCTGGAAGAGGTGTCTTTCTGTCAACATGGATCATAGAGGCGATCTCAGGGATATGCTTCTCACGCGAGGCTATGTAGAAAAGTCTGGTAACAACGAGAGAAATAGCTACAGTAATTTGTAAAATTCTTTTAAAAATCCTTATAAGAAGAGTCTACCCAAACATAATAATTTTTTAAGAGAAGCAGAAAAAATTGGTGAGTAGAACAAAAAAAGTTTGAAGAAAATCGGACAAGTAATTTAAAAGTTATAGATTTTTAAAGAGTTGAAAAAATCGGCAAATCAGTGAAGATTTTCAGACATGTTGCCAATTTGATGACGTCATGGGTGCACAACAACCCAGGATTTTCATTATGTTTAAGGTGCAAAATTCATCATTTTTACAGAAAGATACAAAGTTTGTATGAATGTAAACATGCAAATAGGGAATCCACATATTTATCTATCGTAAAGATATCCCTTAGTTAAAGTTTTGAGGAAATCATATTTTTGGCGAAAAAGTAACATTTCATAACATTAATATGAATATGATACATAGTCAGTTGTGCACCTGTGACATCATCAGTTGCCAATATGTCTAAATATTAAAACATTCATAACTTTCTTATTAATTGTCCGATTTTGCTCAAACTTTTTTGTTCTGCTCATCTAGTTGTTCTGCTTCTGTTGAAGAAATATTATTTTTTGGGTAGGCTCTTCTTTTAAGATAGTGAAGATAATTGCAACACAACATTTTCAGTTTAAGTCCAAATCATACGTCAAAGACAGGGAAATATTTTTCTTCTTCGTTTTTTTTTCTTCTAATTCTTCTAATTTCGAATTTCTAATAATCCCAAAGTCATTCCTGAAGCTGCTTGAAAAAAGTGAATAATAATTCCGATCAAAACAATGCACATTCAATAACTCTGTGATATATTCTTACTTAAATTTAATCATTATTGTTATCATTATTATTATTATTATTATTATTATTATTATTATTATTCAATTCAATTCAATTTTCAATTTTATTCACATCTCTTTAAAAACACATAAAATAACAAATTAAAAGCATGAAAATAACACAAGACAAAAAAAGAATTATGAAGAAAAAAAAAAGTGAAGTGTGGAGGATGTGGGGGATTAACAAAGGCCATTGGCCTGTCAAAGGTTAATCCCCGAATTTACCACACTTCAAAGAACATTACATAAAATTACACTAAAAATAACATTAAATATATAACAGGTATATATATTATTATATATTATTATATATATATTTTTTATAAAAGTCGGATAAGTCATTAATCAATCACATTTTTAAGTAATTCATACTATCAACATTACCGTTACACATCGGAATTTGATCGTGAACAATATTAAATCTAGTATCTACAAAATGGATAGGTAGCAAATATCACCTACCTAGATTTGGCGAGATAACCACCGTTGAGGGAGCCTAAGATGGAGAGAGCTACTACAAGACTCAAAGTCCACCACCACCTTCCAAGTACCCGTTGGCCCAGATCCTATAGTGCAGTTGTGTAAATCAAATTCAAATATATTACTTTTCTTCTGTGTTAACAATGACAATAAAAATAAATGGCATAAATGGCGGATGCTTCCAAGTACTCACTAGCCCAGATCCTATAGTCATGATAGTGGTGGAATTCAAGTTCAACTAGTTTACTTTTTTTCGGTATTAACAATGACTATCAAAATATATGGTGGATTCTTCCAAGTACTCACTGGCCTGGATCTAACAAAGGTGCAACATAAAGGTGCAACGCTGTATAAAAGCCGTTTATTATTATTATAAATTATTAGAAAGCTTTTCGAAACACCTTGAGATGGTAATTGGTCTAAAAAAGTTAATTAATTATGAATCAAAATTTAAAAAAACCCCAATAATACTGTTAATCAAGTGATAAACATATTTTTCTTCGAAAATACTTGTCTATCAGTTGAAAACCCTTTTCTATATTCCCCAATGAACATAGTTTTGGGGAATATTATTGATGGGCAATCAGTGGATCATAGACGTGAGTCCAATCAAGATTATGTTCCTTACCAGTGCAATGGCATTCGATGACAGGATCTCCTCTTCAGAAAGAATCAAGAAATATGTGATGTTGACCAGGAGATAGATGGTCATCACTATGACCATTGAAATGGTGATTGACATCGGGACAGTCCTGGTAAAGAGTATGTAAATAGTTACATCCAGTTAATGATTTTGACCGCAATGGCTGTCCATAATGCGTTTCCTCGCGATCAAATAACTAAGAATAAATTTCCTCACAAATTAAATAAACAATTCTAAATCATTGACTAAATTTAAGTAAAGGGTGGAGTTTCTTCACTTCAGCTCAGCGCATTTCTATTTCATCCTCGAGAGCCAGCCAGATAGAGGGCAGTCTTCCACGGAATTCAGGTATACAACAAAGGTCTGGTTACAGTATTAATTATACCATGTATATAGAAGTACATTCATGTCACAATGCGCCGTGTGCATACTTTGTTACCCGACTCGAAAAAAAAGTCATGTACTAGAGGCTTGGGCGTCGAGCTGTTACTCTGTTTTTAGTATAGACGGCCATTACAGACATAATTAAAACTTTTTAAGATCATTCTAATTTCATTATCTTTCATTGATTGATTGTGAGAGTATATATCGCTCTTTCAGGCTATTTCTTTGCTTCGCCAATTTTCTAAACCCACAGTCAATTCCCAAATAACGGTGTGGGAAAAAAGATCATGCATGTTAGCAAACATTTTCCAGACGTTAATGTCTATCGCCTCATTGATATAGCAACGTTGCTGCCGAAACCTTATGAAAGCATCCACTAAATGTACTTCTATATCGTACGGTCTGTCCGGTTTTAGAATTTAAGGAAACGAGTATTCCTTATCAACCTAAAGAAAATTCTATTTTATAAAAGTATCTGCTAGAATATTGGAAAAACATTCATTTTGGTTGTAATTCTGAACATAATTTTCCACCTTACCTAGAAGGACGAACCACCTCTTCGGTCAAGTACATCAAGTTTTGCCTAAAAAAGAAGTTGATAAATTGAAAGAAATTATACAAACATAACTTCTCTATTTCGTTTTGGCTTTACTGTACAGGGATCGAAATATTTAAAGTTTAAAGTTTACAGTTATTGGAAATTAATTGTTACCAGGATCCTAGATACGCAAATGTTGTTAGCTGATCTTTTTAAACTTCGTTTTTTCCTCTTTCTGTTTAATCTTCTTCCGTCATTCTTTTTCTCTTTCTTCAAGAATGTTTAATTTCCATTACACTGAAAATGATGCATCACCTTTTTAATCCTGGTATAGGATTTGATTGTATTTTCTTCTTTGGGCTCAATTATATTTGAAGTGTCAACCAAACCTACCATCCAGAATACGCAAAGAGACCAGAGTAGACGGCGAGAGGAAATGTCGCGAACAGAGCTGGAGAATCGAAGGTGCGTGACAGATTTCCGG
>BQKZ01008213.1:0-27743 GCA_036244855.1 Temnopleurus reevesii | reverse complement strand
TAAATGTAAACCAGTTGAACAGAAACTAGTTTAACAGCACGTCTGAACGGGCCAAGCGTTCATTAAAGTGGACTTCCAAGCTGGTTTGGAAATCCTATTCGCGAGGTAGATTTTCGAGACAGTTTGTTTCTCTGATTTGAACATTTACTGAGGGCACGATAATTCCAGGGGTCGGTTCCCCTTTAATAATGTTATCAAGAACCAGGCTGAAAATGGATCAGCGTGGTGACAAATGTTTTAGAATGTGTCATATTTTTACTTCAATACAAACTAAAAAGGTGTTTCTATATTTGAAGTGTGAAGAAAGCTGTAATCATGACATTTTGAGCTATGAATATGATGCCCTAGTCTGCAATTACAGACTCTCTGCTTCGTTTTTTCTGCAATTGCGTAGTGCACAATACCGAGTCTGCAGTCAGAGAATACTTTCACCTTGTTATGATTCCCTTTCTTTGTCTTAGGGAGCTTTACTACACACATAATCTAGTCTTTAATCACAGTCTCTCAATTATGTCCTGCATGAATTGCAGCACTAAAAGCCAATGGTCTGTGCCTGCAGACTAGTCTCTTAATTTGAAGTGTGAAGAAAGTTGTAATCGTGACATTTTGAGCTCTGGATTTGATACCCTCTGGGTCCCTAGCTTGAAGCACACGCCATGTTGGGACCGTGATAACATTCAGGAAAGGACCTGAGTCATTCCTAGTATTGGGGTGAATTTCAGAATCTTTGCTTTTCAGAATCTTTTTTAACTTTTCCAAAGGGGTATCTACACTATTCTGAGTCTTAGCACTACCTACATGATCTAGCAAATTTACCAAGGATTGTGTTTCATATAGCCACATGTACCGGTAAGCATGACACCGTAGATGACTGGTGACCCTTTCTTGCACTCAATGCTAACCCCTCCCCCTCACAGTTACCTGCCCAGAGTAAGCACCTGAGAAAGGGTTGGCAGTTATGCATAGAGAAATGCGTAGCTCTACAAACAGCTTTGATTTGAATTGATTTGATTTATTTATCAGTAGCAACATGCATGACTGGATAACCCTTAAACCCTTATAACCCTTTATAGCTGACAAGGCTTAGTTCAATGGGGTCCACGAAACACAACCTGGGTTAGAACAGCTAGCCTCTTTGAAGCATACTGTAGTGGTTCTGACTCTCCTCTCTCAATCAGTGTTTTTGTGTCTCTGCCCTGGCTTGCTCCCTTTGAGGTTTTGCCAAAGCCTCTGGTGTTTAGAACCACCTCACCGTTACATCATTGATCCAGTACTCTTCAGGAACACATACTGTACCATTTCCTTACACCCTAGTGTCTCTTTTCTCCCAAAGCAAGATGCAATATGATGAGATAAAGTTGGAAACAGTCATGTTCCAAATAAAACTCACATGTTCTTCCTTTAAGCCCTGGTCACATCGGACCCCAAAAGCAACACGGTTCAACATGACTCTTTGTTTGGAGGCAGATAACTGTGAATTAACAAAGAGTCGTGTTGAATTGTGTTGCTTCCGGGGTCCTATGTGACCGGGGCATTAAAGATTACATCCTATTACGTGTACATGTATATGCTTTCATGGTTTATTATCACGTAAGAAATATTACATTAAAGTGGTTCTGTTGCTATGTGACGGATAGACAGCTGGTCATGTTCTTCCAATGACCTCTGAACCAGTTTGGACAGCCACTTTTGTGACCGCTTGTCCCTTTCAGACTTGCCGATAAACTAGTTTCTGATTAACTGGTTTTGTTTGTTTGAAATGTTTTAATGCAGTATATCTGAATGGAGTCTTATATACTCTCGTCAGGATCTCCTGCTTCCTCAAAGTATGATGCATGCTGTTGAGAGAAACTCTGAGACAGTAATGTTCCGAATTAGAAAATGTCACCACGACGATGATTTTTCTGATCTTCACAGTCTCTTACCCTCTCCAGAACAACAAAAAAAAATGAAAAAATGAGAACTCTGACGTCTTTTACTTCACGGGATCTGCTCCCAAGAGCCAAAAGTGAGAAGAAGTATCACCAAGATCCCCTACGTCTGACAGAATGCCAATGATCTCCGATCTCAGAATCTCCGATGATCCGATTGTATTAACATTGATAATTTTACTCTGATGTGGTGGCTTAATCATGATGCTAAATTTGGAAAATGTGCTGTTTTAGGGTTATCAGTTTGATGAAAGATGGTTGATTTGGATATCTCATTTAGAGACAGCTAACTTTGTCTTCTTGATCTTTTTATGTTTGCTTTCTCTTCTTTGATTGCTAAAGTCCCACTTCTACTACAGTAGAAACTTGTTATAAAGAGATATGATAATATGAAATATCTTATAATAAAAGGTTAAAAATAATCTTGTCCCAGCTCTTAATTAATATTGTTTTTTAACTCTACTATGAAGAGATTACTGCTATAACAAATGTACTTTCGATGGTCCCAAGCACCTCATTATACTGAGTTTCCACTGTTCTTCTACCACTACTACTACTACTATTACTACTTCAATAAGACTACTTCTTTGTAATGTTCTTTCTTTTTCTTTATACTTCTTGATATTATACTTCCTTTTTATACTTATTCTCATCTTTCTCCTTGATGTTTTACTTCTTCTTCTCCTTCTTTCTTCATCTTTTCGTTCTATCGGCTAATGAAATGGCAGAGAATCTAATGCATACCGTACTTGACCATATTTCACCTGAGTTTCATATAGATTGATTTTTTAATTGTTACAGTGCTGGACATGATGTCGGTCTCCTGCGTTCCATTATTCCATTCGATATGATGTTAATCATTGTGTTTTGTTCATTTTTTCTACATTTATTACGATTTACAATGTTTATGATCTATGTACTGACGTTTATATATGNCAATGTTTATGATCTATGTACTGACGTTTATATATGTTTGTTTATATTGTATCAATCAATCAATATTTCATATGACTTTGGGGAAGCCCCATTACCAAAGTGGTTAGCACTGATGATTCATAGTCTTTTGTGTCCAGTTAGTCAACCAATGTTGGTTCAGACCTTGATTGATAAAAATCTCTTTAATTTTGAGGTCAGCCCTCACATAAATGTAAACATTGGGTGCCACTGCATTAGTTGCTGGCTGATGAAAAAATGAGATTTTAAAAAATCAATTTTTGTACCGCTTTCTTTTCCCACGCATAATTTGAAAAAGATAATATTTAAAATAACGCTGTTCTTTTATTATTAAGCAGACAATAGTTACTAGAAACATCTACCTATATTGTTCTACTTGACAGGCATTTGTCTAAGAACAAAGTCTCCTTCTTTTACGGGAGAATGCCGCTATACATCATACTTGTAGATTACATTTATGAAATTGACCAATATTATAAAAGCAAGTAATTATTGGACTTATTTGTGTGCTGTTTACATGTACATTGAAAAACAGAAAATTTTCTGAACATTTAACCCTTTTTGAGGGGGGGGGATGTTTGTTGAAATTCAAATGGTCATTTTTTGTTTCAATTGTTGTATGAACTCACATTTTTACTTCTGTTTTGTTTTAAGAATTATGTTGTTTTTTTAGTAGCAATGATGTAGAATTGTTTGACAAGATGCACTGTTTTATATGACTTTTCTATAATTTCATTCTCTCTTTTTGTCTTTCATGTGCTGTTCACAATCGACCTCTCACTCTTCACGCGCCATCTTTTACAGGTAAGTCAATTTTCCTTTACCCTGCCTACATATGTGATAGGGTCTTCAGAGATGCCAACCAATAATTGTATTTGATACTATCCAGTTCTATCCTGTTTCGCTTCTTTAGGGGGTACTAAGATCTGCATGTATAGATGTCTATGAATGCAAAACATCATTATATCAAATTGCATCACACCTGATTCCATGGAAAACATTCATTGTCCAGTGGTTTTGTCAATTCAAGACCCTCATTTGAAAACTAGTTCGTGTCCACTGTGACACGCCTTCAAAATTGTGAAGCACATTAACATGTCTCTTGATTTTCATAGATGTTATCGCACCGAAATCGATTGAGCTTAGTACATGTACCACTCATCCAATTGTAATTGACAAAGAATACGATTTTGGGTTGGTATCCCTGCATCTCCCAAGAAGTTTATGCATTTTGTGATCAAAGTGCAAGCCATTGATATGTTTCGATCTTCGGTATCAAATCATTCACCCAAGAAATGTTAAATCAAGAAGTTGTGGAAGTTTCGTGGGAGTAAACAAACATGACATCATCAGTTCAAAATAAAGAAGAAATCTGGGAAAGTTGCCAATGTTATCTTCATCATAGATCTTTTTACAAGCATTTGAGGGACCTGTATTTAGAGTTTGAATGTCAGATTTTTAGTCAATGTTAGATCCAATGCTCGCATTGGTGACGACAGATTGGATAGTCTCATGGCTATTTCCAATTTTTCCACCCGAGGATAGGATTAAAGGCTGAGACCCAAAAGACAATTTGCTGGCTGTTAATTTACAGAAAAACCATTGCCATAAACATTTTATGTCATGAAAGAAGTGTTTCTTAACATTGAATTCCCAAAAATGATTGATTCTTGTGAACAATCAAACGATGACTGGTATAAACACTATATAGTCCACACAGCGAAACAATGGGACGGACACGCAAAAGATCAAGCACGCATAGCTAAAAGGCTCACACGTAACCTATTTCGGACGTACAGACCATACGTAAGTCAATCGCGAATGAGTCATTTATTTGCTTCTAACTCCTTAACTTTAAATCTTGATCATGTTACTTTCAATCAATTTTATGCAAGTAAACAATATATGAATTATAATTTTTACTCTCAGATACCCTTTAAAGTGAAGAGATGATATTTATATTTTAGTTTCATGGCCATTTTCCACCCTTGGATTAAACCCCCCCCCCCCCATGAATAGTCTCAAGGGGACTTTTCACCCTACGATTAAAAATGGACAGGCGATATAGATATTTTCATGGTCACGTTCACCTGAAGATTAAAGATGTAGGCCCTACATGTACATTTTGATGTTTTAAGGGGGTTTAAATATAAAAGAGCATGCAAAAATTAGTTGGTTGTTTTATTGGCTTTTTTGGCCATTTTAATCTTGAGATTATAAGGAGTCATGTTAAAGGGAAACTAACCCCTGGAATTATCATGCTCTCATTGAATGAAGAAAAATCAGATGAGCAAACTGAAGATTTGAGCAATATCGTACAACCATTCAAAAGTTATAAATTTTCAAAGTCACAGTGATATGATGATCCCCTACCACTGATGGGGATCTGTGCGATTTGCAAATTCTACGGAATCTGTGATGTTGGAGGTATGCATAAAATTTGCATCTTTTACTAAACCCGCCTATACCATCCTCACACAGTGAGCAAGATTGACCAAAATGCATTAAAAATGAACAAAGTGGACTTACATCTCTATATTTATATAGCGCACGTATCCACTCTGCTGAGTGTTCAAGGCGCTTTACATTATTATTACCCTGGCTTTAGCTCCTGCCAGGTACCCATTCACCTCACCTGGGTTGAGTGCAGCACAATGTGGATGAATTTTTTGCTGAAGGAAATTGACGCCATGGGTAGGATTTGAACCTATGACCCTCTAATTGAAAGGCGAGAGTCACGACCACTACACCATTGCGCCTCTATTTCGCTCATCCATGTCACTAATCCTTGATATACATGTATGACCTAATGGGATGTGATTAAGATTAAGCGTTACACCCTTCATGTACCCACTGGATATCCAGAGGGGGAGATTAATGCTCAGCTCCCACTGATGATGAATGTGACCGTTTATCTGCTCACCCCAATCCTTCATCACACTTCACAATTTTAAGAAGTTTCCCTCAGCAGTTTAAACGTAATATCTAGTTTTAGTAACAGAGTAGTCCAGTTGAGGACTGAGTGTTCTGATAGCATGCCACCTCTGCATATTCACTTTATACACTGAACACACAGGGACTGCACACCACTCAACTACAGAAGTCCTTACATAACCCTCCGATATGTATACCCCTCTGATCGCGCCAGGCGCAATCAGAGGGGTATGTTATGTCAGGACTCTGTGGTTGAGTGCTGTACAGTCCCTGTGTGTACAGTGTAGGTGAATATGCAGAGGTGGGTGCTATCAGAACCCTCAGTCCTTAACTGGACTTGTAACAGAGTGGATAAGGAATATTCACCGAATTGCACCAAACTTCAAAAGGATGTTTAAAACCATACATGTATATCAGAAAACTATGCCAAATAGTATGTGATGAACCAGTGCACCAAGTTGGGATCAAAGCATAAAAGTCATATCATTAACAGCATCGAAGTAGTCCAGTCGAGAACTCTGTGGTCTAATAGCACCTGCCTCTGCACATATCCTTGCCCTGAATACACAGGGACTGCAACACTCAACCATAGACTAACTTTACTCCTCTGATCACACATACCCCTCTGATTGCGTCTCGCATCAGAAGGATGTTCGTGATCAGAGGGGTGTGTGCGATCAGAGAAGTATGTTAGAATCTGTGGTTGAGTTTTGTAGTCCCTGTGTAATGAGAGCAAGAATGTGTGCAGAGGCAGGTGCTATTAGAGCACAGAGTCCTCAACTGGACTAACATTGAAGCAAAGTGTGCTTCAAAGCCTCGTTCGAAAAAGAGCATTTTTATGGTATGTTACTTTCAGGTGTTTGTTTCCGTGTATAAAAGAGTTTCATGTTCATTATCCAATAATTAGCAGGGTGCTGGGGCTATTGTTTATAAGTGACTATAAACTGATACATGTGCTTAATTGACTTTAATTGACTAATGCCTCTTTTTATATTGAAATTATTGATGGGCTGTCTCATTCCAGTGTACATGTATATACACCTGTGCTTTGCAATTAAGTTACTCGCTCAGTGGCTGTTAGGTTACAACTCTAAAATATTTGTATGATGAATGATACACATATGGACTTCTTCTATTTTTTTTTAACAATGGTGGCTATGTGTATAGTGGTCATATCCACCTATGCTTCACTTGATGACATTTGAGAAAAACAAGAGATGTCACATTTTCATTTCCCAATTCGAATTCTTTGCTCAAATGCACAATGTAGGATTCTGACGTGCTCTGTACATTCTAATATTTTGAAAAGTCATGCATAGCTTTCTTATACGGGATTTGAGTGGTTCCGCACAAAACTACAGTGATCAATAGGACACGTTGATGATCATGTGTTATTGTCACTCTCAAGGCTTGACCATTAAGACAAGTGCAACATGACTGGCCAATCGGTCAAATAGAATTATAATCGTTTAATGAGTACACAGACAATGAGACTAATGGCCTAACAAAGCTCTCCATCACCGTTTTCAATCAAAGCTCAAAACTAATGCATAATTGAATGTTTATTTGATGATCGAAGAATAATCCTTTGATTAGAAAGGAAATGATGGCTTGGTCTAGAGAATAAATCTGAAGGGAAAGGTACGATACAGGTGTATTAATCCTAGTCCCCGACTCTAATTTCCTTCAGCAAATCATTAATTCTTTAGAAGCTCAGTCTGTATAAGGAATTAATAATTCCTTGGTCTGTTAATATGACGACTGAACACAAACTGTGAAGGTGTCACAAAAGTACTATTCAATACTTTCAAGAATGCAATTGTAATTATAAAAAAGGGGAGGCAAGTGTTCCTTGTAGATTTTTGCTAAAAAAAACATGAATACATCGGAAACAAATCATGATTAAAATTAGAAAAATCTACCAAATTCCCCATACTGACTATGTACAATTGTCACAGGGAGATGGCTGTGTAGTGTAAGCTTGCGTAGATCATGATGATTTTATGTCAAGGCGTTTATACAGGGGCAGAGTATAATTGCGTGTAATCTTTTGGAGGGATGAAATTCCTAGCATATACAGTACAAACATACATCTAACAATTATAAACGGATTCCATGAATTTTGTCACTTATGAAATTGATAACGTCATGACCTAAAATCTGATCATATTCATGTTGTAGTAGTAGTCATGGAAGATTGTTGATTGCCATAAGAACTATCAGTCATCTAACTTTTAAATCAGTTCTTCTCTCGGAATATAAAGCTTTCCTTGTACTTTGCATTTGTATTTCTTCATTTCCGGGGTCAGTATTTACATTTCAATCATCAGATTTCTTCTTTCTTTAAATGTTACCTTGGGCCCTGGGAGTATTCTGAGGTGCAAGATTCCATCTTATGGTGACAGAAAGGGGCTTTCCCAATTCTCCATATCAGTAGTTGTCATTGTTTTGTTTGCTGTGTGTGACATTTCAAAGCTGGTAGACTTTACACAGGGAGTATTTATTTATTGATCAAGTAGTGGGCCAGTGTCAATATTCACTGAATAAGGAACTGAAAAGGCAGTCTACAGTTCTCTGCTCCTTCTTCCCTTTCTCTCTTTCTCTCATTCTTTTCTTTTCTATTGTTAGCTGGTTCTTTTATCATCATTTTTCCCCTCTATTTCCTTTCTCTCTATTTATCTGTGTGTGTGTGTGTGTGTCTCTCTCTCTCTCTTTTCTCTATGTGTTACCTTCTGCATTTCTTCCTTCATCCATTCTTCGCTCAATCTCTCATTCTCTCCCCCTCCCACATTTTTCCTTTCCTACTTTCCTTCTTCATTTCTTAACCCATCTATTTTTTGCCTGCTTTTCTTCTCTTTCTCCCTCTCTGTTTTTGATAGTCCATCTTGCGATTACACATTTTCTCTCTTTATGTATTTGTGTAGCTCTAGGTAGGTATATATCTTTCTCTCTCCTCATCCTCTCCCCCTCTCTTTCCATCTCTTTCTCTTCTTTCTTTGATAGTGAAATTGGGCACTCTCTCTCCTCCCCCTTGCATGCCCTCTATTGCTCTCCATCTCTCCTTCAGTTTCTCACCCCCCCCCCAAACCCTCTATCTCTCTCTCTATCTATCTCTCTCTTTCTCTCTCTCTCTCTCTCTTTCTTTCTCTTCTTTCTTTGATATGATCTTGTAGTCCACCTCTTCTTTCTTTGATAGTCCATTTCACGATTGTGCAGTCTTTCTGTCTCTCTCTCTCTGTCTCTCTCTCTCTCTCTCTCTCTATGCTTGTGTGTGTAGCTCTCGACATCTACTGAGCAGTAGATACCCATAGATCACTCTTTTTCTCTCTCCTCCTCCTCTTTCCCACATTCCCACCCTTCCACTTCGTCTTTAGAAACAGTATTCATCATCTAAATTCACCCATCGTTGCTTGTAAAAAACCAGGTGGGTGTACGCCCTTGGAGACTTGGCTTTCTCTAAAGTAGGCCACATTAAGTAGCTACCCTGGAAAATCCATGGACGCCTTTCAAATTAAATTTCATGCTACAATTTACATAATGCTACACATCTACACGTCCTTTGAATAGTAATCCTATAGTTGTCAAGTCTTGCGATCTTATATATACATTTAAATCTGATGCTTTGAATTGTGTATGATTACAGATTTTCAGTTGTAATTCATCAAATATAGTTCTGTTCAAGCAGAGGGAATTTATAGCAATTCAAAAATGTGTCTAGTTAGCCCACTCCCCCCCCCCCCCCCCAAAAAAAAAATGTTTGCCCTCAAATGCAATTATTAAAAAAAAAAAAAAAGCCTTTGTCACTCAAAAATATGTCTTATTCTTTTGTTTGAGAAAGCGTTTTATATTAAAGATAGAAAGCCAAAGAATATCGTGATTATTTTTAATTTGGAGGGACCTGCAATGTGCATTCAAGTGCCAATTCGTGTAATTTTAGAAAAGCGAAAAATATATACAGTCTACATCAGATAGAAATGTTTCATTTTTTCAATGTTTTTAGTCAACTAATTCTGAGTATATTTTGAGACACATTTTTGAGAGTTTGTGCGAGATACATGTAGAAATAGATTATGTTTTCAGTGCTTTTTAAAGTTAAACAAATTCTAAGTATTTGGTGTTTTTTACCACTTGTAGATGTAGAAGATATGCTCTAGCCAGCTTTTAGTTGTTATTGAGCTATATTGATACATGTTGTACTCAAATCATAATTCTATCTTACAATCCAGAATGTTGGACTCATGCCATTATCGTCCATTTACACAAGATAAAAATCTTTCTAAACTACTTTAGAAAGAGTAATAATAATAATTACAAATGCAATTTATATAGTGCATGTATCAATATTGCGGAGTGGTGCATCATTATTACCCTGGCTTTAGCCCAGCATACACCAGCGCTCATGGCATTTCGAAGAATAACTAATTCCTACCAGGTATCCATTCAACTCGCCTGGGTTAAGTGCAGCACAATGAACAGGTCCATACATTCACAATATAATTTTTATATTTTTGGTAAAAGAATTGTTATTCTTTCATTTCAGAACAGCTTCTGTCATAATGCAATACACTGATCAGGTTTAACTTTCATTGTCTATAACAAAAGCACTAAACCCAGATTGTTCGTTAGCTTAATATTAAAAAAAGTATGAATTTAATTTGTTGCCTGTTTACATTCTAAAGTAGTGGTCCCACTTTGGCAAATTAGCTTAACCTGCCTGAACCCATTTTACATTTTTATTTGTTGTGCTTAAATATTAATGAAGTAACATTATAACATGATTACTGTACATACATTGTGATATGTCACCACAATACCTCTCTAATACTATTGAACGATATACACCCTCTCGAAACCTCCGCTCTTCATCAGACACACTTAAACTTGTCATACCAAAGTGTAGACTCAAAAAAGCTGAAAAGCGCTTTTCAGTAGCTGCTCCAAAACTCTGGAACAGTATTCCTCTTGCAATACGGGCAATCTCAATGGGAGCATCCCACGAGTCCGACAGCCCACGAGTCCGACAGCTCACGAGTCCGACATGAATATGAAAGGAATATAAGCCTACTACATCGACAATTTTCAAAATGAGGTTTGAGCTAGACATTTTTACTTTCACGCTCGCAAGATCGACACTGACAAATTATTTGTTTTGAGCCTGACAGCACGCAAACAGACCTACAAGACTGACTAACGTAAATATAGTGCTGTCGGACTNTGAATGGATTGTTCCAGCACTCTAGTGTACGTCCTTGGCTAACAAGATTTGGAGATTCCCTAATCTCATTTACGTGAGGCGGAGATTGTTTGGCGACAAATCTTTTAGCCAAATGGAAAGTACCTTAATAAATCAATTTGTCCGTAGTTTTTATACAAACACAGAAAAGCAGTAGGACTACGGAAGGGAAATAGAAATAAGAACACTTGCATAGTATTGAAATGTTTGGGTTTTTTTCATATTTTGTTTCAATGGCATTGAACTCTTTATGGTTTTGTGCAATGGTTCCTATTTTAAATACTGGTTAGTAAAAACCAGGTAGTTGATATTGACAATATACTACACATTTTCTAGTGATATCATTTATTTGGCTATGGACGCGTTGTGGTGTATTGGTTTCGACTCTCACCTTTCAACCAGATGGTCATAGGTTCAAATCCCACCCATGGCATCAATTTCCATCATCAAGAAATCTATCCACACTGTGCTGCACTCAACCCAGGTGAGGGAAATAGGCATGTGGCAGGAATATTTATTCCTGGAAATTCCATGTGTGCTGGTGTACATTCATGCTGGGCTAAAACCTGGGTGATGATACAAAAGTGCCTTGAGCACTCTTCTGTAGAGTAGATACTTGTGCTATTCAACTAACAGGTATTATTATCATTATTATTATTATTATTATTATTATTATTATTATTATTATTATTATTATTATTATATATTTTTTCATTCATTCATCATCGCTACCTGACAATTTAAGAAACTTGAATCATGTTGATATTACAGGTTGGGTCAAGTCTTGTTACATGCTGGAACGCAAATTTCATGTACATTGTATTTTTCAAAACAGGAAAATGCATGAGCAAAAATTTTGCCCTTCCTAGCCTTCATCATTTTTTTAAATCAAATATTGAACATTCTAAATTGAGCTTCAGAGTGAAATCACAATAACATATATTCTTTGAAAAAGTGGTCAATGCAAAATGCAATACAATACAATGAAACGTGTGAAGGAAGACACATAATGTCTCGTATTATGGCAATTATGCACAAATTCTTATGTGTTGGCTAGGTGATTTAGTATACTCCAGAGAGCACGAGAAACCATGGTAACCAATCCGCATTATATTCCCGAAGATTGATATGAAACTGGATTCTCTTTTTCGTTGTCACATGTATATAGGTCTTGGATTGCAATGATTGTAACTATGTATGACTTTTTTTATGGTCAGACTTTATTATTTTCATTTGTAGTTCACTGCTTCTAATTCAGAGATACCGTCCCCAATTGAGAATGTGTTTTGATAATATGGTAGAGGTAGTTATGTGTCCAAAACCATCAGTTGTTTCTAATGTGATATTTATCAGGTTTGCTGTTTCGTTATATGTTAATTATTTCCTTGATTTATTTCTAATTATTGCTTTCCCAATCATGCTCAATCAGTTGATTTTGTTTTGTTAAAATGAATATTGTTTTTGCCATGTGAAGAAATTATGAAAACCAATAAAGTTTTAAAAAAGAAAAAAAAATTCAGAGATACCAACTGTTCAAGAATATCCGCGAGGTGAATTTTGATATGAATTCAAGTCTTTTATTACAAGTGAATGGCTCAGAGTCTGGTTATTGTCATCATGTTAACTTGTAGTCTCGCTTTTGCACAGCTGTTGCACTATTCACATTTTGATTTTGACTTCATGCATATTCCAGAACAACTGGAGTCCCTGCTTGATAGTAATAATAATGAACAGCTTTTATATAGCGCTTAATATCACCTCTTCATGAGATTTCCCTAAGAACAATTTGCAGCATTATTACCCTGTTTTTAGTAGTGCAGCTATTCGCCACATACATGTAAGCTTTTAAAAGGAATACATTCCTGCCAGGTACCCATTCACCTCACCTGGGTTGAGTGCAGCACACTGTGGACAATTTCTTGCAGAAGGAAACTAGCGCCATGGGTGCAAAGCTCCCTCGTGTGTGAACGGTCCACCATGGGAGAGATTAGGATCACTTATCTATCCCCCAACCATAGTGAGATTTACCCGGGGGGGGGGGGGGGGGATGTGGTAACATTGTATTTGTTATGATATAGTTGAAAGTTCTCGCGGGGTTTAATTTTCGCGCTCTTCGTAGTGAAATTGCCGACCGCGAAAATAAACTTTAAAAAATTACACGAAAATTTAAAATGCACAGTACTTCACACAGTGCGTTTTGAAGTGAGAAGATAGCGCTATCACTGGTTTAACCACATGTATATTTGAGTTTTTAATCATAATCTCTTGATTAATCGGTCATTCTTTATAATTTTCCAACATTTAAAAGCATTCTTTTGTAGCAGTAATCCCTTTCTGTTTCTCAAAAAATCTTTAGTAGTCAGGTTGGTAGATTATACCCTTCTTCACATGGATTTTATCTGCAAATTCAGTACTGTGCAAAAATATTCATTGACTAACCAACCGCGAAATTATCCCGCTATACAGTATGCATGATGATCAGAGAGAGAAGATTCAAAGAACTGTAATTATCTATTGAACTATCTAAGTACTGTTCCTATGCCATTTAATTTTCGTTCAGAGTATGTACTATTAGAAGTCGCTTCATGGTACATGGAATCGTTTCAAGAAGGGATGCACTATCCCCAGATTGAGAAGGGACCTGGAAAGATGAAGAGAAGGGGGAAATAAAGACCAGAGAAGGAAATTGAGAGACAGAGAGATGGCTAGGGAGGATCGAGAGAGAATAAGAAAGAGAGTGAGGATAGAGAGAGGGCAATGCAGAATCAATAACAGGGAAGGAGACAGAGAAAGAGAGAGAGAGAGAGAGAGAGAGAGAGAGAGAGGGGGGGGGTAAAATAGTATAAAGAAGATGGAGAATGGAAAAGGAATGTCAACAGAGATAGAGAAGGCGAGTGGAACGTGTATTCAGCATAGAGAGAGAAATAGACAGGCGGAGCATTCGATTGGGCATTGGTGCAAACCTCTTTGAAAGGAAGACAATATAAATGTCTTCTATGATATAGAATTTATGGAATGGGAGGGTGGTAGAGAGAGAGATTGGGAGAGGAATATTTTGAAGACAAACAAGGAGAGAGTCAAGTCACAGAGAGAGAAGGATGAATCTTGTATTTGGCATATAAAGAGAAATAGATAGGCGGAGCATTCAATAGGCATTGATGCAAATCTCTTTTGAAGACAGGCAATGTATATATGTGGGAAGAATAGACTCGTCGACAATCCCAGGGGCTACTAATAAACTTGGATACCAGGGTAACACACAAGTCCCTGAGACGCATGCCTTATTATTCATTATCTCGGCTACACACACGTACAAGTGAGAGCTTTGTAGATTGAAGAACCTTTAGAAGGATATTACTTGAATACTAAATGCGCGGCTTGTGAAGGGGGATGATTGTTACACTAGAAATTTCCACATCATGTTGTTTTTTGCAGAAAGGAATAATAGGTGTAATTTATATAGCGCACTTATCCTCTCTGCTGAGGGCGCTTTGCATTATCATTACCCTGGCTTTAGCCCGGCAGCCACCAGCGCATTTGGCAATTCAAGGAATAAATATTCCTGCCAGGTACCCATTCACCTCACCTGGGTTGAGTGCAGCACAATATGGATAAATTTCTTGCTGAAGGAAATTAACACCAAATTTATGCCAATTTCTTGCTAATTACTGTAGTTACGTGGTATTCCTTAGACCGCTTCGTAAAAATTGAAGTACAATACTTTGAATCCAGTTTGCATATATTATTTGTTGCTTATGTCAGGCAAGCCTCTGGCAAAATTATAAAGAATGACTGTATGATCACAGTATAATCTGAAGATTGTGACTGGAAATGCAAATATACACTTGTTTGAAACATTGAAAGTATTATCGTGCCACTTCAAAACGCACTGTGTGAAGTACTGCGCATGTTAAATTTTCACACAAATTTTGAAGGATCATTTTTGTGGGTCTAAAATTCACGATCAGCAATTTCACCGCCAAAAGCGCAAAATTTTCTGCTATACAGTAATATAAAATCGTTGTGTAAACAGAGCCAGCTATCGAGTAGAGAAAAGCTGTGACGAGCAGAAATTAAATTGTTTGATACCCTGGGGTTGACGAGAATTGTGGATCTGAATTCCTTGAGATGTGTTTCATATTTCATAATGTCCCCAGCAGACAGACAAGACAATGGAGTTCAGTGAATTTACACTGCAATGAAAAAAATGCCTGTTTCACTGCATGGTGTAATTTATGCGTTTCGATAGAAGTTGTAATTGTGAACACAGTGAAAAAAATCTGCTAATGAAAATTAATTTAATTGATTAATT
This sequence comes from Temnopleurus reevesii, assembly GCA_036244855.1. Lineage (NCBI taxonomy): Eukaryota > Metazoa > Echinodermata > Echinoidea > Temnopleuroida > Temnopleuridae > Temnopleurus > Temnopleurus reevesii. The sequence goes on along the minus strand of BQKZ01008213.1, from coordinate 12,379 downwards.
AATTGAGATGTTGATATAATAGTGATGATTAATTAATGTGTTGATGTTTAATTGATTATTTTGTATAATGTGTAATTCTGAACACCCATATAAAGAAGTGTTAATGAAAATTAATTGAGGTGCTACCTACTAAATGAATTGAGTTGGTGATAAAATGGTGTTGATTAATTGAGGTGTTAAATGTTTAATGGATTATTCGTTGCTGCTTATTACAATTACTGGGTGATAAGACCAATATGATTTCCTCTTGCTAGTTGCTCCACATTTAATTATCTATGAAGGTGTGAATTTCTTACTCAATATCCTTTTCAATGCAGAATGTGACACATTCACAGAATTGCAAACCGTTCTGGAATATGCTTGAGGTGTATTTTCATGTAAAGTCAAGGCTTTTATCATAAGTGAATGGCTGAGAGATTGGTTGTGGTCCTGTTTTCTCACACTTTTCATAAAATTATATGCAGGTATATGGGCATTTGAATGAGTGAAAATTTTAACAACTTCATCGTCGTGAAATTCGCAAAAATAAATCCCCAACGAAAAAGTTCAGCTTATGCAGAAGTGTGAGTTATTTTTTTTGCAATATATGCCAGACAGTGTAAATGCCTCCATTTTACAAAGCATTGCATAGCGCTTCTCTTGAAGATGAAATTCAGAATTCATTCTTTGCATGCTTGAACTAGTCAAAAAGGAGTGAAGCCCTTCGGAGAGTGACTCGTATTACAGCGGCTTGAAATTGACTCTGTAATGTGATTATGAGGTTGATGAAGAGAGGTTCTAAGGACAAATTATTTGCATTTGAGCTAAATGCTAAATGGATCATCCCTTTTGAAGAGAGAATGGAATTACAGGGATATCTTGGTGATGAGGAAGATAAGGAGGATGATGGTGATGATGATGATGATGATGATGATAATGATGATGATGATGATGATGATGATGATGATGATGATGATTATGATGATGATGATGATGATGATGATGATGATTATGATGGTGATGATGTTAGCGATGATATTCAAGATGATGATGATGATGATGGAGTTAATGGCAATGGCGATGGTGGTGGTGGTGATAAGAACGTTTATAGTGATGATGAAGCTGGTGTATGATGATTGTGATGATGGTAGGAGTGATGATGATGATGATGATGATGATGATGATGATGATGATGATGATGATGATGATAATGGGCAAATTATTTGCATAAAATTTAAGCTAAATTTATGGATCATCCCTTTTGAAGAGAGAATGGAATTACCGGAATATTGTGGTGATGCGAAGGATGAGGAGGAGGATGTTGGTGATGATGGCGATGATGAAGAGGATGATGATGATGATGATGATGATGATGATGATGATGATGATGATGATGATGATGATGACGTTGATGATTATAATTCATGTAAGAATGAGATGGAATAGGAGGAGACACTAGCCAGTGGAGCTAAACCATAAACTGATGTTGCTGTAAAAGTCTGCTTTCTGATCTTTTCATATATTTTACCATGCATTTTTGTGCTGAAGCTGGATACAATTTTCTCTTTCAGGTTTGTAGGTGATTGTGCAAGTAAGTATCAATTGGTAAATATATGTTTCTGCCATGAACCACAAAAATTAAGACTTTTTAGAATTGACCAGAAATAGGGGAGTTGGCCTGTAATTATGTAAGAATCCAAACCTAAACAGTATTCAGGAAATTGAACACCAAGTGGTAATGATATTCTCCCCGATCAGTTACTGCCCTCATTTTCCGTTCATGCTTACTAAATAATTCACCTGAAATTCAAGGACATTTGATGTCCAAACAGCCACAATATTCACAGTCTCTGTGAGTCATTGAAGTTAAAATGCCAAACATATTCAATACATTGTAGCGTAACAATGGGGACAGTGGTTGCAGAACCTTTTTCTAGTATTGGAGGCATATTGATTTTTATGATACAGTAAGCACTACTGTATAAACTGTGACCTCATTCGAAAAAAATTGATGGCTTCAAAGCTCCAGATTCAAATCTTATGTAAATTTGCATATCCAGGATTAAGAAATGGGGGACATGGCCTTAACTTGATATCTCCGCCAAAAAAATGTCAATGCCCCCCCCCCCCAAGCAAGTTGACAAGCAGTACGAAAAAAGCGAGTTATGACTGTTCGTCACCCCCCCTCCCCCCCATTTGCCAGAAGGGCTCACACCCTCTATAATTATCTCTACCAGTCCTATAACCTCTCCATTATTGATGTATGCATTTCACCGACAAAGGAAACAGTCTAGATCTCTTTTTGAAATCTGGAACTTATAAGTATTGGGGCCTGTAACATAAAATATGCAATTAAAAAATATGATAAATATCAATCATAAGTCTGTTGCAGAATGTGTACCGAAGAGATACAATTAGTTGCAAAATTTATCACTTTCTGTTACAGGTCTTAGATTGAGCAAGCAATGTGCTAGTGAATTATAATTACTTTTACTCATTTTACCATTTGGATTTCTCTTTTAATGGTTCAGTTAATTATTCAATAAATATTGCAAAGTAGTATTCATACTCATATAATACCTCATTACATCAGAAAACGAATGGAAATGGTGTTAATGAACCAGAAAGCTTGCCTGAGGCTTGCCCGACATAGTAACAAGTAATGTATGCAAACTAGATTCCAATTATTGTAGTCTTATTGTTATCAATCGGTCTATGGAATACCACATAACTACGTTAAACGCACATAAATTTGAATATATAAGTAAACCCGCCTATTGCTCCATTTCTTTTTCACAAAATATTTACATTGAAGCTGTATCCTTTACTTTGCGGTCACAGTATAAAGCGTTTACTATGTTTGGAAACATCCATCGGGATGTGATGATGCTGTGGTGTTTATACAGTGTGGCGAGACCTTTCCAAGGGATTTGGAAGAATCTGCATATTTTATTTTATCTTTTTTGCTGCACTTTATTGGGTTTTTTTTTCTTTATTCTTGTTGTTGTCTTTGCCTATTTTTTAATGATTGATGTGTAATTCTTTTGCTTTGAATCAATAAAAAATTTTTTAGAAAGATGATTACAAAATACCCTGTTTTTTTTCTTCAAATACAGTGGATTATAGCAATATAAATATCCAATAGGGCTGCATTGAAAGCCAAAATTGTCATAATCAACCAATGCTAAAATCAGCAAAAATTAAAAAAGGAATCTTAGTGATGAAACTTTAACTCTTATAGTGCAGGCATTTTGCTCCTTACAGCCCAAGTAAAGTTTTGGTAAAAGCAAATATTTTCATCACCAAATTTTTTCTTCAAATCTATGTAAAATGAAATATAGTATCATGAACATGTTGCACAAAAGATTTTGCGAAAAATGAACAAGTTTTGGAAAAGCTATAACCTAAAATATGCAAAATATTTCAGTGTTGTGTCCCCCGACACTAATTCAATATTTTCTTTCTTGATAAAGGACAACTTCTCATGCACCGAATTGGATGAAAATTTCAGAAGTTATTCTTTGTGTATTCCTTTTTATCATGGTTATGTCAAATCTCGGAAATAACTGTGTATATGGCTGATAACAAGCAAAATATTAATATTACCATGAGAGGGCACTAAATATGATTTAACGGTCAAATTCAAATTTTCAAAAGAATCAGCTTGTAAAGAAGTTGCTATGGTCTCAAAATGTGTATAAGAATTATATGTCATGATAAACATCCCCAAAATTCACATTTCTTAATCTTTACCAAAACTGTACTTGGGCTTTAAAATTGATCAGCCTTGCTGTATGAGCAATAGTGATTTCTTTTATATATTTGATTAAAGTTACAGTCATATGTCAATATTTATTTTAGTTTTTTTTAATATTGTTATGAAACTTGTAAGCTTCATCAAATGTCAGCCAATTCTTAGAGATAGAAACTGGGAATCTTTGATTTTTTTAATTGAAAGATTAATCCAAGATACAGTGATTAAATCTGGCAGTTCCAGATTGATGGTTTGAATCGCAGAGATGATATTGATATATCAAATACATTTAATTACGTCATAAACTTGCAAATATTGTAATAACTTCAAGGATTTTGTGAAGCGTAGGTTTAGTGATATGAAATTTATGTATTAATTCTATTTAATACGTCATACGTAAACTTCTAGATTGGCAGGTCAAGATTGATCCTAGAATCACACTCACAGAGATGATATTGATATATTCAATATCTTTAAATACGTCATAAACTTGCAAATATTGTAATACCTCTATGAAATTCAGGATTGCGTGTTGTGTAGGCATATTGATAAGAAATAGATTTAAGTCTTGTGTGAAATATGCAGATGCAGAATTTATATATTAATTTTATTTAAAACGTCATACATGTATGTTAACCTCCAGATAATTAGTACCATCTCTAAATAAAAAAATGTCAAGGATTTGATCTTGTGTCGGTTTATGTTTATGTTTAATAATTATTTAGGATTTGTAAGAAACACAGATAATTATATGTTGATAAACTTGCAGATGTTGTAGTATCCCCTTGAAACTCACGGATTAGTGTATTAGTTTATTTCAGTTGAGAAAGATGTGCATTAATCAGATATATTGATATAGATCTGAAATTGACCAGCTATGACATCATCTGGAAGACGTGATTCAAACACCCCCTTCCCCTACCCTCCCTACCAGGGTCCTAGGCAATAAATCATATCCCTCTAAAGAAATTATTGCTTAAGCCTATTACACACACACACACACACACACACACACATACATTCAATCAAGTACATTTTGAATGACCTGTCTACCCCTGGGTTGAGAGAAGTGTTGTGTTAATGAATAAAATAGCTCTATCTTCTGAAGATATGAATATAGAGTACGCAACTATCAGAATTGTCAGATTTTTTCTGCCTCAAACTTTCAAAACTCTTTCCTCTTCCTCTTCATGTAAGCCCAGGTAAATCTTTGGGTTTATTTCTCACAGCCTTTCTATAACATGGAACATGGTATTGGTACACAGGCAAACAATCAACTTTTTTCATACATTAGAATTAGGTTGTACACTTGTCTGAGCGTGATTAAATGTATGTTGTATGTTACTTTAAGCAAAGTTGTGAAGATATGAATAGAGTATGCAATGATCAGAATCGTTAGATTTTCCTCAAACTTTCACAACTTACTCTGATTTTTCCTCTTCATAAAGGCACAAGTAAACTTTAGGGTTTATTTATAACAGCCTGTAATATTGAAGTTGAGTATTGAACATGGTTTTGAACACAAGCTGATGGTCAACTTTTTACATAATTATTTTGTGTCCTTGGCTTAGTCTGATTAAAAGTATGTCGTCTGTTACTAACCGGGAGGGGCCCAACTTACAAATTTTTACCAATTAAGACTTGATGACTGACCGTTACGGTTTATTACGAGCTCAACGGTGTTGTGAGAAGAAATACTTAGGGTGACTCGGCAGTTCCATATACCTGTTCTATTTGCGGCAGGACGGTCATAGGAATTGGGCCGGGGGTCGAATCGATGGAGGCCGAGCGCGAAGAGGAAATAAAACAGGAGGTGGAAGCATAAACATGAGGATTGAAACATAAACAAGGATGTTTATCGGATTTGCAAAAAGCTGATTGAATCTAAGTTTATTTTGTTCTATATGATTTTTGTATGATACATGTATATATTCATGAAAAAACATTAATTATCAAATGGTTTTACAGGTCACTGAGTTAATGTACATGTATGAGTGGGTATGAAATATAAAGATACAGTAGAGCAATAGATTTAAATCAACACAAACAGGTACAAAACCTAGATCCCTGAATAATTCTTATGATGTTGATAATTTTATGGATCCTATTCTGCGATTAGTATTTCATTAAGGGAGAATATTAGAAAAAACTGAAAGCAAATGTTTGTCCTTGTTTATTCAATCATTCTGGTTCACCATGATATAAGTTTCATTCTTTTTTTGGAGGGGTGTGGCATGGGTTATCCTATGAATAAGCATTTTTGCTTCCATCTCTGACATACATGTGTATAAAGTTATTGATAATTAAAGACATTGTTACACATTATTTAAAAAAATTGTCAAATCAAGATGTATGACCTATTTTATTACATTCAGATCTATGAAAAAAACAGACAATAGAGAATGCAAAAAAAAGGAAGTTATGCAGGCACTATCAAGATATCTACATGTATGAAAATTGAATAAAGCGTTCACTATCACTTAATTACTGCACAGTGTGCCATTGTAGGGAATATTTTTAATTTTACTTTTTTTAGCACTAAACATTTATTTTGAAGCCAAATATTTTCACATCATAATTTATGTAAACCATTAACCATTTAGGTAGCATTTAGAATCTGGCAGTTGAGAATTTTTTTTTAACAAAAACTATGTTAAACATTGTCTTTAATTACCCAATCATGTAATATGTCAAAGCTATTGTGGAGAATAACAAGTAACCACAATTTCCAGAGCTACCATAAGCGTGTAAATCGTCCTTGACATTGGGACGAATTGATATGTTCATCACGAAATGGATATTAGCAAGAATCAGCTGTCTGGGCCATTGTTGTCTCTGTGAATTATCCTCTGGAACAGAATATCCCACATTTATAATGAAGTTGAATAATTTATGGTGGATAAAAGGATGTGATTTGCTATTTTGTGATCTATAAGCATTTGACAGCATATCTATAATGATATATTACCTAACTTGCCAAAAAGATGCCGAACTTTGCAGTATGTGAACCAATATAATCATGTTTATCTCTGATAGCTTGAAATTTTCAAAAAAATTTGCTGGATGTTTTTATATTTTTATATAGCCCCAAGGATTTTTTGTAACTTTCATGGATGAATTTTAATGGAAACATTTTTGGTATGTTTTTTTCTGCTCATTTCGTTCTGTGACCTTTTTTTGCGGGGGGTGGCTTTGGGAGTTGTTTGATATCATAAGAACTGGCATTTTCCTCAAATTATCATAAGATTGCGTTCACAAGTACTTACAATTGAAATTACACAAAAGAAGTTTGGGAGGCATGTTCTAACGAATATGGATTAACAACAAGAAAATAAGATGTTAAAAAACATAATACAGTCCAACCTCGATATAAAGAGCTCTCGTATAATGAGCTCTCATTTTAAGAAGCGAATTTACCCTGTCCCGCCTCTTAGTACTTTAATGTATATACCCTGATTTTAGAACAAGGTTTCAATATAAAGAGGTATAACTTCTCTGCCCATGCAAAGACCTCTTTATTAGGAGGTTTGACTGTAATCATTATATTATAGGAGGTTTGACAGTACGAGTATAGTACTAGAATAGGATTCAGTACTCAATATAACCTATTTATTCAATATTATACAAACTCATCACTGATCTTTGCATTTAGGCTACAGCACCACACAGACCACCCTGGTTTATGCACACTAATAACGTGACTAAGCCCTCTGATTAAAACTCTCCAAAGACTTGATAGAGGAAATTGACAAGTTACACTTCATGTTGGGAAGCTTGTCGGCCAATTATCAACCTTGGACACTCAATTTAGACCCCGTTCACATCTACAATGTTAAACCATACAATAAGCATGTATTAAATCACTATCAAATGGTCCTTACTTAAATTGGCAAAGAAAATTCTAGAAAAATTAAATAGCAACTATTTGTATATTTATCTTTGCCGTTTTTTGTTCAAATTCTTTAAACAAAATCTCTTTTAGGTATCATATCTCAACTACTGGGATAATATTTTTGATAATATTTAGTTAAAGTGAAAGATAATACATAATCATATACAATGGCTAATTTTAGCATTCATTAAAGAATAATTTTGATTTCTCAAAAGTTCTGTTCATTGGTCAAACCAACAACGGGATCCAGTTTAACAGAAACTAGTTTTATGCTAGATGCGAGAACTGTAGCTGGTCACTTTCTTGAAAGCGGTCAAATTATGAAGCTTTTCATGACCCGAAGACAGTTTTGTTTCTCGTATGAACGGTAGTCACATTGTAAACCAGTTTTAAGTGGTATTACGTGGAAATATTCCTTAATCAAACAAAGTACATGTATGTGATTGATACATAGAATGCATCAGGTGTAGAAAAGGAATGTGGCCAATTGTACGCATTACCATAGCAACAAAGCTGCTTTTATTTACTGAGTTGGTCTTTTGAAGCCCATTTGTGACTATTGCATAAAAGTTGCGTTTAAACGCAAGTCAGAAAATTTAATGCAACTCCATTTTCAACCAATTAGGATCGAGCACGTATTTAGGACTTGCATTTAATTTTCTGAGTTGCGTTTAAACGCAACTTTTTATGCAATAGGGCCGGTTTCAAGCAACTTCAAAACCGGCTTGGCAAACTACATGTAGTCCAGTGGGAGCTATTTTTTTAAAATTTAGATGAGAACAGGTTCACGTTGGGTCGCTCGTTGACGAATTATCGCCCTCGGACACTCAATTTAGACCTTGATAGGTATGGGCCAGTAGGGAGGTCTGGGCCGAAGTGAGTCAGAAGCAGATACAGTCTTGATTATTTCCCTCTTTCAACGTAAGCGGTGAAGTTAGTGCGTCACGGTTATATTCAAAGTTTATCTGGTTGCGGGTTGCGGGGAGTTAATTGATGAAAGAGCTTTGTGCGTGGATGGTTTGTTGGAATAGTACATGGATGTCCTTTCTTGTGCTTAGTTTTGAAGTTGGTTTGTGTTTTCATGGATACTTTCAAATGATTCAAATTTCAAATTTGAATAAATATGGGTGAGTAATTTTACGTTAGAATTATCTTTTGTATTTTTGTATTAATTCATTTTGCCTTGTGATTTTTTGTTCGCCTTCAGCATTCAGTATTCGGTTATATTCAAAGTTTATCTGGTTGCGGGGAGTTAATTGATGAAAGAACTTTGTGCGTGGAAGGTTTGTGGGAATATTCCTTGGATTTGACTCTTTGTGCTGAGTTTTGGAGTTGAGTTTTGTTTTTGTGGATACTTTCAAATGGTATATAAATCATTATGGGTGAGTGTCTTTGAATAGTAATTAGCTGTTTTTATTTTTGCATTAATTCAATTTGCCTTTTTATTTTCTTTAAAATATGTGTTTCATTCACATTCAGTATATAGAAATTACTTTATTTTTTATGAAATCCTTTTTTTTTTATTCAAAAAAATATATACTTTCCTTGCTACATGTTTGAATTTACTTTAAATTTGCATTGTTAAGATATCACACTTCATTCACCTACACTGTATGTGTACATAAGTTTTGAATTAGATTAAGCTGAAACTTGAAATTGTAATCACGCTAATTTATCCATCATTTACATGAATTTATTTTTATGGTAGTCTTGAACATACTCCTGTATATCACATATTTTCCTAAACAGCGTTCATAAAGTACAGTTCAGGTTGTAAGACCTTTATATAGATGTTGAATTTTAAAATTTGCACATTCACCCCAAGTTGAAAGAGAAAGCATAAGGCAAAATATCTAGGAGATAAAATCTGAGAATAAGTTGTAGCAACCTCTTGACAGGTCCCCGCCGCTGTAATGTGATAAGTCAGGCTAACTGTTGATTTAGACCGAGTAGAGTGAGTTGTCAGTTTTTACAGTATCTCCTTTGCATTCATTTGTATTTGTCGTGGATTCTTGGAAGCTCAGATGTAAATCTGGGTTTGATAACATTGGAGTTGTAAATTGGTGTCTCCATGATGTAATAGTGTCTGCTTAACTTAAAGGGGCTTACAAAATGAGAATATGAAAGAAATATTATGTATAGTGAGGGGGTATAAAGAATTAATAAATTTCACTACATTGGTGTCTCAAAAATGGAGTATGGTCTGCTTACTCAAAAATGGCTTTTTATGAAATGAGAATAAAAGAAATAAATATTACACATAGAAATGGGTATCAAAATTAATGGGCATCAGTGATTGGGGAGAGAAAATCTTAAAATCTGAGAAGATGTAGCACCCTCTCAGCAGGTCCCCACTGCCGTAATGTGATCATTCAAGCTAACTGTTAATTTTGACCAGTTAGAATGAGTTTTCTGTTTTTACAGTATGTCCTTTTCATTCATTTCTATTTGTCGCGGCAGCTCAGATGTAAATCTTTGTTCAAATGATAACATTTGAGTTGTGAATTGGTGTCTCAATGAAAATAAGATATAAAAGAAATGTTATGTTTAGTGGTGGGTATTAAAAAATGATAAGTTTCAGTAAACTGTTGTCTCAATAATGGAGTAGGGTACTCTGCTTACATAAAAATGGCTTTTTATGAATTGAGAATAAAAGACAGATATATTACGAGGAGGTAAAATCTGAAAATTTGAGAAGTTGTAGCACCCTCTTTACAGGTCCCCGCCGCCGTAATGTGATAAGTCAGGCTAACTGTTGATTTTGGACCGAATAGAGTGAGTTGTCAGTTTTTACAATATCTCCTTTGCATTCATTCGTATGTCTCAAAAGGTCAGATATAAATCTTGGTTCGAAAGATAACATTGGAGTTGTAAATTTGTGTCTGAATGATGGAAGATGGTCTCCTCACATGAATGAATATCCTCAAGATGAAAGGGAAAATGGAACATTAAAATTTCTTGCTATTTTTCCCACAAGGTGACTGAAATTGCAATCGCAAGTTGCAGTTGATCGGCAGTTACCAATTTAAAATCACTGTTTTAATATGTTTTTGTTCTGAGCACAGAGTGTGTGCAATTGAAAATCCACACTTGAACTTGCAACTGATATGATGTTGATTTGCGATCTATTACATCTTTTTAGCAACAACCCCTGAGGCTGACAGGTATCACTTGAGTACTTCTTCCAGTATGGTCTCTGATTAATCCTTTACTGGAATTCCTCTTTTAGCCTCTGTAGGAATTCTTTTGATCACAATTTTTAGTTCGGTTCAAACTAAGAGCCAAAACCTTAAGGATTCAGAAACTACAACAGTCCTACGGAATCTTATACTTGCAGCGCGAACGCGAGTTTGTGTAAGTTTCCTTTTCAACTTAAACAAGGTACCAAAATGAGTTTGAACAAATAACCTTCTCGCCTTTTTGTATGAGACAAGGCGCAAAGGCAAGTTTCTACAAGTGCCTTCATGCCTTTTCAACCAAAACAAGGTGTCTTGGCAAGTTGAACAACTTTCATGAGCGAGTATAAGATTCCGTAGTTCTTTCGTAGTTTCTGAAATCTTACGGTCCTAACTACTGTCACAGCTACCCTGTGGTGTGAAATGACCCAAAGAGAAACATAACTACTGCCTCTCGTGAATTAAGCATGTCCATGAATGTTACATGAAGATAAGGGCTTTGCAAAGAAAGTACCATTTAGTTTTTTTCTTTTCTCTCCCTTTCCATTCTTTGTGCATACTAAAATGGCTTTTCACATGCACTGGCACGTTTTAGGATTTGGGGNGTCTTTTCTCTCCCTTTCCATTCTTTGTGCATACTAAAATGGCTTTTCACATGCACTGGCACGTTTTAGGATTTGGGGCTCAAGTCGTACGTTGTATCTCTGTTTTCAGTTGTAATTTTTTTAAAGCAGGTAGTTGTCTATAGCAGATTATTTTATTAAATATATTAAATTAAAGATAATGAAGGGTTTTTTAATAAGAGCAGTACCTGACACCATCTTGTTCATTTCTTCATTCATATGTGCCTCCTGAGTTCTCCTTAAATTATTTCCTTGACATTATGATATTACAGAGGATTGACATATCTATATTCTATTAAAACTTTATTTTACAACCCTACAATAGATACAATTAAACCAAAAACAAAAAGGCATGTATTCCATTATTACAAAGTAGTGCGAGAAAATTGTACTGGCTGATTTCTTTGTGTCAAAGTTTGCTGAGATTTTTAGACAACTTTAGATCAATCGGTCATCTTTTTTCATACTTCTTGAGGGAAGTTCCTTTACAATGTAAATGTATATTCCTAGAGCTACCCATTTCCATGACAAACTTTATATTAAAAAAAAAATCTGAACTAAAATGGCAATAGAGTGCCTAGAATTCCTAGCCATCTCCTTGTAACAGTATACAGGTAAGCCTGTATTAGTGGCCACCTGTCTATAGTGACCACCTGTCTATAATGGCCACTTACATTTGTTCATTCCAGATGAAAATGTATGTTATAGAACCTGTCTATAGAGGCCACCTGTCTACAGTGGCCACTTTTTTTATGTTTCCCTTGGATGGCCACTATAGGCAGGTTTTACTGTATCTCCAATCAAAGTATATTGTTTCTTTATGAAAAAAATTAACATATTTTTTAAGTTCTAGATAATTTTCTTTGTCATTTCCTCTATGTAACACTCTTAACTTATCACCCAAACCTTTAAAGACACGCAAAGCATAATCTTAGACGGTAATCCTTTTGACACG
>BQKZ01008211.1:8949-25904 GCA_036244855.1 Temnopleurus reevesii | reverse complement strand
CCATTTTTCTTGTTTAGAAAAGTGATCGTTTCAGAAACGATAGCGATACGATAGCGCACTAGAGTTGATATCGTTTATGCATTCAGTAAAATTAATTTAATGCGTGAATTTTGCTCTCGACCAATCAGATCGCAGGAATTCTCTTGCCCATTCTATAATATTGACTAACCAGTCAAAGGGTTAACCCTTTGACTGCTGGACCGGTTAGTCCCTGCACAAAGCCTATGGGAATTACAAAATTTATAGTAGTCAAAGGGTTAAAATGGATCCGGTTCGTTTGGGAAACTTCAAAGCCCGGCGCTACCCAAGATGAATTGAAGAAAATGACGAGGTCGAAGAGAACCTTAATTTTTTTCCTAATGAGACGGATCGAATTTTTCATCAAATGACATATGAAATTATTGAGTTGTTTGTCATTTATTGCGAATGTCCAAGTGTATTATATCCATATAAATGTTTTAGTCTATCGCAAACCATCATTTGTATCTTTTGGGATATACGCTTGGACTATTTTGCCTAATCTGAAAACAAAATGGATTAGACGGATATGTCCTTGGTATGAACGATAAAATTGTATAAGATTAATGAGTTAAGAAGGTAAATCGTTGAATCTGACATACCGTGAATTTTTATCTACAGTTTGCTTTCCTATTCTATCACTAGCAATAGCAGTTGCAACTATCCTTAATTTTGTCAATGGTCACGTTTTCAGATTTTAGGAAATCTTATGAACTTTTAATAATAATAAACTTCAAAGCCCGACGCTACCAAAGATGAATTGAAGAAAATGACGAGGTCGAAGAGAACCTTAATTTTTTTCCTAATGAGATGGATCAGATTTTTCATCAAAATGACAAATGAAATTATTATGTTGTTCGTCCTCTATTGCCACTGTCCAAGTGTATTCTTTTTGGGGAAGTTTGATATGGAAATCTCTTTGAGTCTATATAGCAACCTAACGTTTGCATTTGTGAAATATATTTACGCACGGTTTCGTATGGCAATCTGAAATTAAATTTTAGTTTTGTCTTTTGTATAAAAGATATAATTTGGAGGTAACTGAATAAATAATGTGGAGTTTAGAATCGGGCATCAGTTATGAATGGATTAATTTTTATATTCTATCCCCATTCTATCACAACAAGTAACAGTCGCAATACGACCATCATTTATTTTCAGATTTCAAGAAAATACTTCGAAATTCTGAATTTAAAAAAAGTTTAGCCTCAAGTTTAAACTGAACTTGGAGAGAAACATTGCAAAATACTATGGAAAGAGAGTGCGTATAATTTCAGTCGACGATATAACTCATGTGCTAAATTTTCTATAGCCTCCATTTTCGCCTTTGGTCATTTGTGATGGTCCTTGGTTGTTACTATCGAGTGAACCAGTGAGTGATTTCCATGGTAAACGAAAAGGAGTCTTTTCCTGTCGTCACTTTCTTGGCATCTATTTTTCCAAGATGAAAAGATAATGGTGCATGAAGCGTAAACCCGCTGAAGGATACGGCCTGGGGCAAACGAAGGGACATTTTTTGTTATTAATATGGCGCGCAAGTCTCATATTGCATATGGTTTTTACAGCGGCCAACTATCGAAACTTGTATTGTATGAAAATTAATGCAGATGAAAGGGGAAATAGGCGAAAACCTGTTAGAGCATTCACTTTGTTTGTTTATGCAATGAATGAGTAGCATCAGAAAGCGAACCCACAAGAACAAGCGCTAAAAATGTATAATGTTCCATCCATCCAAACTTGAGCCTTTACTCGTTGCTATGTCGGACAAGCCTTGGGCAAGCTTTGGGCTTGTCAAAAAACAACCTTTGTCAAGAAAAGTCGTTGTACTCATAGAAGTTACATGCATAAGTAAACCCGCCTATTGAAATGGCGCCTCGAGTTAGCCTGGCCTATCTTACAATGCTTATAAAGATTCAGGATACATTGAGGAAGCAAGCTTATATGACTCATCGCACCTCCTTTCATCTAACACATCATAATGATGATGAAGGAGGCTCTATTGTACTGATGACTTAGTGACCAGGCACAGAATAAGGCGACAAAATCATAGATCAAATTGAATCTTTAATGTGTCCTGTAGACTTTTAAAAAATTCAAAATGGCGTCTCAAATTGACCGAGCTTATCTAACATTGCTTTAGAGATTCAGGATACATGGAGGAAGCAAGCTTATATGACTCATCGCACCTCCTTTCATCTAACACTTCCAAATGATGATGAAAGAGAGTCTATCGGACTGATGACTTAGTGACCGAGCACGGAATGAGGCGAGAAAATCATAGATTAGATTGAATTTTAAGGTGTGTTGGCGATTGCTTGATTATATATGGCGCCTCAAGTTGACCGGGCTTATGTAGCAATGCTTATAGAACATAGGGATTCAGAATACATGGAGAAAGCAAGCTAATGTGACTCATCGCACCTCTTTTTATATAACACTTCCAAATGATGATGAAGGAGGGTTCACCACATAAATGACTTAGTGACTGAGCACGGAATGGAGCGACAAAAGCATATATTAAATTTGATTTTTAAGGTGTGTTGGCGATTGCTTGATTATATACGGCGCCCCAAGTTTACCCGGCTTATTATCCAGATACATGCAGCCTGATACAAAGCCTATGCAGGAAGCAAACTCAGTAAAATGGCGCCTCATGTTGACCGGGCCTATCTACATAACACTCTGATATTGAAACTATATAGTACAGCTATAGAGGAGGCAAATCCCACCTCTTTTCATCTAACACTTCCAAATGATGATGGAGGAGTGTCCATCCCATGGATGACTTAGTGCAAGAATAGAATCAGGCGAGGAATCTAGAGATTGAGCTTTCCAAAATTGGATTTTTACCATTTAAGTATGTTATTTTCATAAACTTTGTACAGGGACTACTTGGTTTTTGAAAGCAACACCCGAAAAGTGTTCGAACAACATCGGAGACGAATTATAGATTGATTGTAATCTACGGTGAATACGTTGTTTTTAACACTATATGTTTCTTAGAAATAGCATGATGCTTTGTGCAGTGTCAAGTTTTAGGCGATGTGTTTTTCCAGTATACTAACATTAGTGAGGAGTAGGACTGATTAATGAACAAATTATCTCTGTATCAAGGACCAAACATTAACGCCGTTATGATAATACATTCATCTAATTTTATCTATTATATGTTTATCTATTATGTATTTGTTTCATTTTTAAAAAAAGACTGACATTCCAGTTCAATTCGAGTGATTTTTTTAGTTATACATACTAAAGTGTGAAATATGGACAATTTAATTTTTTATCTAACTCGAATGTCACTCTTTCGCGAGTAAATAAGTTCATTCACAGTTTTTAGAGTAATACATCTTTTTGCTAGCTGTCACACAATGATAGCGATCTTCGTTTTGCCGACATAATTATGCGAGAGCATGCCAGAACACTTGAAATTCGCGCGAAAAAAAGAATAGCGGGTTGTGAGGCTATATATGTCTTCTTTGAAGTGTTTACTCATTGGACCGCTGCAATACTCTCGCTTCAAATGTATGAGTATTCCGGTCAAGGATTCGGACTTCAGTTTGAGATGCTGTGAATTACGCGTCGTTGGATGACCATTCAAGGTATAAAGGGTGGTTTCCAAGGGATATAGAGGCCGATTTCCCTTCATTCTTCTTGGTTTATGCTTCTTAAGGGTATGAATTAATGGTCAGGATGCAAAAATTGAGATGATGTTTTCACAAATTGCTTTACATGCATAGTCAGTTTTTATGAAATTATGAGAAGATTTTGCACGTATTCTGGCTTATTTTAAGCCCCGGTCACATAGGACCCCGGAAGCAACACGATTCAATCCAACTCTTTGTTAATTCACAGTTAAGTGCCTACAATGAGTCGGGGTGAATCGTGTTGCTTCCGGGGTCCTATGTGACCAGGGCTTTAGTTTGGAAATGCCAACCAATCGTTATTTCTATATAACGTAGAGGATTGGACCGTTAGGTGAATGGAATTTCGGGTGGTATTGTGTGTGGAGTGTGAATTCGTATTCGTGCAATACTCTCGGTTCAAATGTATGAGTATTCCGGTCAAGGATTCGGACTTCAGTTTGAGATGCTGTGAATTATGCATTGTTGGATGACCATTCAAGGTATAAAGGGGGTTTCCAAGGGATGAAGGGGCCAATTCCCTTATTTTGTTTCTTGTTTTATGCTTCTTAAAGGTACTAGCATTGATCAGGATGCAGAAATTGAGATGACTTATTCACAAATTGCTTTACACGCATAAAAATTTTAATGTAAATTTTATGAAGTTAGGAGAAGATTTTCGCACTTATTCTTGTTTATTTTGGTATGAAAATGCCAACTAACCGTTATTTCTACTGAGCGCTAGAGGAATGCACCGCTATAGGACACGGGGCAAGATGAATGGAGTTTCCGGTGGTATTGTGTGTGGAGTATGAATTCTCATTCGTTTTACACATAAGGCCATGTGCTGTTGACAAAAAGACACACAGCCTTATTTTCGTTTCATGATAATCAGCCATTTCTGGGTCGATTTTATTCGAACAAGCAATAAACATGCTCGAATTTGGCATGCAAATTATTGTAATATTTTACTGCAGCTCACATTATGAGGTTATATCTGGAGCGCCATCCCTCCCAAAACTAATCAATACGTACAAGTTTAACCGGTGCTTCACTGCGTTGATAAAAAATATATAACGCCACTGCAATACATGTTCGATCACATTTCGGTATTTTTACTCTTCTCGGAAATGATTACGACAAAACAAAATAATATATGACAAGGCGCTCGATTGAGACACCATGTACATCTGCATTACACATAAATCAAATTTATGTGTAAAATAAAGCTGTACTTTATCTTGATAATACATTAAGGAATCGTGTCTAATTTTAACACCTTTACACAAAGACAGGTGGATGTTGACGGCTTACGGCACGTAAAGGTTACAATCTACGCCGAAACTTCATAAATTAATTGGAGTACAGTGAGACACAACATCATTTATCCTCAGGCTGAGGTGAAAGCATGTGTCTGATGTTTCATTTTGCTCCAGATTTCATCCTTTTGGTAAAATATTCCTCAATGGATAAACGATGAGCGTGACCCAGTCCGAGACACTGTAATTAGTGTTGGGTCACAAGATGCGACTGAACAGCTGCCAATTTTGTGCTTTAACAATAAGCAAAGTGGTGTCTAATCGCTTAAGGTGTTTCTGCAGGCTACGCGCATTTACGTGAAGTGTTCAAGAAGATATATTTAACAATATTTGACATTAACGCATTTGATGCTGTTCATGGCTAAGCTTAGGCCTACATGTTTTGCTCAGAGATAAGCAAATTATCAGTTTACCTCATACATGTTTTCACTCAGGAAATACTATAAAAAAATGTACACATCGTCAAAATAGCAAATTTTGAAAGCACATCTTAAAGTATGAACGATGAGCGCGACCTAGTCCGAGACACTGTAATTGGTGTTGGGTCACAAGAAGCGACTGAACAGCTGCAAATTTAGCGCTGTAATAGTAACCAAAGTGGAAACTAATCGCATTAAAATGGACAAGTGTCAGAAATAGACATAGTTCAATATCTACAGTTCAATATCTACGGTAATAGAATATAATAATGATAATATCTACGATATCTACACTTTTACGCACCATAATCTACATTAATCAATTTAGCCATTGATTATGATTAGATAATGAACTAATAGTCACGATTACTTTCAATATAGCTAAAGATAAAAAGATGTTGCAAATTTACTGCGCATCTGTGTCCTAGGTATCTCCGACAAAGCGTCATATATTAATTGGAGTATGACGAAATACAACATCATTTAGCCTCAGGCTTAGATGAAAGCATATGTCTGATGTTTCATTTTGCTCCAGATTTCATCCTTTCAAAAAGAATACCTCAATGGATAAACGATGAGCGCGACCTAGTCCGAGGCACTGTAATTGGTGTTGGGTAACAAAATGCGACTGAACAGCTGCAGATTTTAACGCTGTAACAGTGATCAGAGTGGTTTGTAATCGCATTAGACTGGACAAGTGTCAAAAATAGAAATGACGATGGTTTCACATCTACTGTAGATAAAGATCAGTCAATTTTGATGATTTTCTGCAGGCCAAAACTATTTTTAATGGCATCTTTGGTAAAGAAAGCTTAAAAGTACTCTTATCAACGTATTTTAGCTCATGGATGAAAAAGATGAAAATTGTGAAAAATGCACACCCTTTTCAGAAATATTTGAAACGTATCCGCTCTGCAAAAGAAAAACTATTGTCGGCTTTGCTTTACACTTTCTTTTACTTTTCCTCCCACTCTTATCTTGTCCTCATACAAACACAAACACACATACACACCCTAACTAATTTATTGGTCTTCATTTTCCCTTATCCGTTTATCCAAATGATTCTGTGGTCTGTATGCATATCTCAAGATATATCATAAAAATGGCTCGATGACTATGTCTTTTCCCCTTCTCGTTCAAATATATTGCCATCTCTCAACTTCGCCCCTTTCAATTCCTCTTCTTTTTTTCCTTTCTATCCATCATAATCATTCTGTTTTCAGAATGTGAACCAATAAAAAAAACTTTTTTTTTTATATCCCAAGGATCTTTACCGAGATGGCTTGGGGCTCTAATGGAGTGATAAAGTAGCTGATGAATTTTACCTCTTTATGTCTTTTCCACCATCTAACTGTATTTCTGTCCTTCTCTCTATCTTCCTTTTGATCGTGGTCTGTCTAATTTTCTTTTTTTACTGCTCCAAACCATTATTTTGTCGAAATGCGAAAGAATTGAAAAATCACTTCTTGCCTATCGCAAGTCTCTTGATCGAGATTTCTCGTGGTTTGTGATATAGTGATATATTATTATATCACTTTCTATGCTTTCCTTACTTTATATCTCTTCCCTTCTCTCTGATCTTTTCAAACCCTGTCTATCTATATATATATATATCTATTTATCTCTCCCTGTCACATATTCTCTCGCTATCATTGTATGTAATGCATATTTTTCTCTTTCTTCTTCAACCCATTTCTCTATTTCTCCCTTTATAATTTTGCAACGTTCTTATCTATTTATTTCCCCTCGCTTCTCCTCTTGCTCATTCTCAATCTATGTCCTTATCTCTCTTTCTTTCACTCTACACATTATTGTCATCCAAACTACTGTGGTCAGAATGTGAACGAATTGAAAATCTCTCCTTGCCCATCCCAATATGGCTCGGGGTCGTAATGAAGTGATAGAATACCTAATAAGTGTCGTTGTGCCTCGGGAACCTTTCACATTAGCCTACGCCTCTGTTTCTGACAGGAGGCCTCTATACAGGTTTCAAGATAACATGAAATACAAGTGGTTGCGTCCACAGACTGTCAATCACAGGGATTCTAGGTTCGATTCCAGTCGATAAATTATGAGGTCTCTATACCAAGGCTCTTCTCATTGACGAGAAAAAGTTAGAAGTTAATAAGTATCTTTGTGCCCCGGGAAACTATCACATTAGCCAACACCTTTTAGGCAGGAGGCCCCAAGACAAGAATGACCAAGATCCAGGTGCCATAGAATTGAAGAACCCTATCAAAGTTCTCGTATTGGATGTTTCATTGTCAAGTGGTTTGATAGTCCTCGGACTGTCAATCAAAAGGCCATGGGTTCGATTTCCGTGACGGTATTCTTTTGTCGCCATGATTATTCCAAGACTCGCCACCTAGCTTGGGGTGTCTTGGGGTGTCAGCAAAGCTAATAAATGTCACTTTTGTGCCTCAGGTAGCTGCTCTCACATTAGCCTACACCTCTGTCTCGGACAGGAGGCCTCTATATAGGTAGCAAGATAACATAAAGCGTCAAAGATGAAGAAGATAGAGGTGCCAAAGAATTGAAAGACCTTTATCAAAGACCTCGGGTCAAAGGTCTCATTGTCAGGCGAGTTGGTCCTCGGTCTGTCAATCATGGGGATATGGGTTCAAATCCCGTGGCAGGATTATGTGGTTTCCATGTCGATCCTCAGACTCAACGAGATCACCGGGGTCTCTTATCGAGTGATAGAATATGTAATAAGCGACGTTGTGCCCCGGGAAACTCTCACATTAACCAACGCCTCTGTCTGTTGGAGGAGGCCCCAAGACAGGTGGCAATATAAGATGAACCACTAAAATGACGAAAATGAGCAACCTAGAATTCAGAAAATGTATCAAAGTTCTTGAGTTTGAGGCATCATTGTCATGTGGTTTGGTCTTCAGACTGTGAATCATGGCATAGGGCCGTTGGTTCGATTCCCGTAGCGGGATTCGGTGTTCTCCATACCCACTTCAAGATTCTTCGCTTTGATGGCTCGAGGGTTCTAAATGAGGTGATAGAATAGACGTGTGTCTATAGTGACCCGGGAAGCTTTCACATTAGCCTACGCTTCTCTCTGTGACGGTGGGCCCATCAGCGCATGGAGATATAAGATGATGCAGCTAGATCTACAGGATCCAACAACTAAGAATCTCAAAATGTACATTAAAATTCTCGAGTCTGAGATATAATTGTCGAAAGGTTGCGTCCTCGGACTGCCAATCACAATATCATGGCATCGATCTATTCCCGCAGCGGGTTTCTGTGGTCTTCATGCCTATGTAGTGATAGAATACCTAATACTAGTAATTGAAGTTATGCTCCAGGAATCTCTCAAATTATCCTACGCCTCTATCTGTGAAAGGAGGCCTCCATACAGGTAGCAAGATAACATGGAACACAAGTGGTTGCGTCCACAGACTGTCAATCACAGGGGTCCTGGGTTCGATTCCAGTCGATAAATTATGTGGTCTCCTTGCCTATACCAAGGCTCTTCACATTGACGAGGGAGAGAGACATGATAGCTGATAAGTGTCTTTGTGCCCCGGGGAACTCTCACATTAACCAACGCCTCGGTCTTTTGGAGGAGGAGGCCCCGAGACAGGTGGCATGAAAGAAACACCAAGAATGAACAGGATCGAGGTGCCAAAGACTTATCAAAGTTCTCGAGGTGGGTGTCTCATTGGGAAGTGTTCTAACATTGGGAAGTGTTCTAACGTTCTCTAGCTCTCAGTGAGGGTGTCATGGGTTCTATTCTGGGTTCGGCATTCTGCATGTGGTCGCCATCCCTAGCCCAAGACTCTCTAATGAGGTTGATGGGGTCCGTACTGGAGTGAGAGAATAGGTTATACATCTAAGGGGGTGTTGCTCAGAATCAACTGAAACAATATTTTGATTGGCGTATTCAGATCAACTGCAACTTGCGATCAATTGCAACCTTTGAGCAACACCCCCTAAGTGTCGTTGTGCCTCGGGAAGCCCTCACGTTAGCGTATGCCTCTGTCTCCGGCAAGAGGTCCTGAGATAGGTGGTAAGATAATGAAGCCTCAATGATGAAAAAGGTGGACCTGTCGGGTAATTTAGAATAAAAACCTTCATCACCGTTCTCAAGTTTGTGGTATCATTCTCGATTTGTTACGTCCTCGGACTGTCAATAATAGGAGGCATTTGTTAGAATTATGTCGAGGTATTCAGTGGTCTCCATGCACATCAGACCTATCTCAAGAATCTTCAACGAGATGGCACTGGAGTTGCAATCGTAAGAGAGATCAATGAATCATATGTATATTTATCGTGATGATCGGGTCAAAACCTCCTCTAATGATGTTTTTTCTTCAATACATTAAAATATAAATTTAATTCCATTCTGGTGTAGGATTAAATCCAATTAATGAAGCGATGGTGTTCTAACACTTCCCCTGGTGTTGCACTGAGTCAGCATTGAGTAGCACCCTTGTTTTTGCAGTAAGTGAACTCTACATTAACTTAAGTCGTGTGAATCTTCTTTCATTAGAATGCATGACTGGTGCCCACGGTACACTAAACATAGCCGACTAATTCTGGCTTCATGCTGTGAATTATGACCGTGTCCAATTTAGCGAGTCTACAATTCCCTTGAGCCAAACTGAGTATTTCTTATCGATCCATCTAAAACAAACAAGTTATAAATGCATGGAAGAATTTAGAGACAGCTCAAAGCTAAAACTTGTTCGCTAAATTGATGTATGATAGAAGCCTATATATCCAAATTATCAAATATATTAATCTGTGCTTGGTATGTATATACCCGACATGAAAATATGAAATAACAATTACTCCTATTCATGTATTCAGATTAGAAGCCACTGATTTTACCTAAGAAATTACTTTTTTTTAAATGAAATGTGAAACCTGTACCAACCCATCTTCGTTCAAGTATTTGCTCTGTCAACTTGGTAAGGTCTCGGCTAGTAGGCGGGTTTACCAATAAATTTGTTGCGTCCTCTAATTACAGAGATCATCCTGACATAACAAAAAGAAATATAGCTTAAGTAGATTGCAACTATTACAGTACAATGATTTTAAAGAAGTTTAAGAAATAGGACGTTGCTACGTTTGTTTGAAAGAAACGTGCATACATTTGAATCTATTAGTAAAGCGGCCTATTTGATCACACTTTCTTTAAAAAATACTATTCCTCTGAATGACAAGACTTGCCATAAAACATGGCGAATCGAGACATCGGGATTAAAAGAGATTTTTTTAGATCCTTATATAAAGTAGAATTCTTTCTTATGAGTCAAATGGACCACATTCTGTGATAGACATAATCTTTATATGTGAAAAACAAAACACTGAAAGTAAACATATAAAAGTAGAATTAAACTTATTTTCAGGTCTTGCCATTATTCACCGGCGTTCCTTGTTACCATTTTGCAGAAGTACAATTAAATGGGTTCAGGCAAATCTCAATTATTATATGACATCAGCATTAGATATGAACATAGCTGACATATCTTTTAGACTTATGTGTATCCATCCTGGGCATTTCCAATGTGTCTTCATATAGACCTGAAGATTACATGTGTTAACTAGGTCTACCCTGATAGTAAGTAAGAAGGAAAAAACACTCAATGTACGCTTAAAAATTAATGTTGGTCAAAAGTTTACACAAAATTGGGCAACATACTGTCCAATTGTTGCTGAAAATGCACAAAATTCAACAAAAAATTTGACAATTTTAACCAATAGTTGTATGGAGAATATGTTTCCTCTGCTCTGTGTTGCTCAATGTTCTAAGAGTGCACATTTATCATACTCGACCATATTTCACTTTACAAATACTTTCTATGATCCATAATGTTGAACTTGCTTTAATAGCTAACCAATTAAAAGTTAAATGTTTCATAATTATATTTCTGATTCTAAATTCATAGTTTTTTGTTGTTCGTATATATGCTATCCAGATTATTAAAGAACAATCCTGAAACTTGTTTGTATCTGTTAATGAATAAACCATTGCCACGGATCAATCGTAGTAGGAACTCTAAGGAGATATGATTTGGTATATATTTGATATATCGTGATTATGAATTTGACAAAGTGGTATCATGAGAAATATTTGTTGAATTACTTTTGTCAGAAGTGCGGTAATTTTGACCACCATCATGGCTGGTCATTTAAGATTCGTTCGCACCGACGATATTGACCAAACGAGCGAGACGAAAAGTCATAAATATCACTTCATATTTGATATAAAGAATCAAATAAATCTCTGTTTATCACAAAGATGGCAGCGTGTGGAGGATATCCCCTGGAGGGATGTTAGCGAAAGGTTAATGATAATGTTGGCTGCATCAGACGCTATCAGACAATGATCAGAAACAAATCGCATCATCGTCGCTGGAGGCAATTGCACAAAAGTTATATTGAGAGTGTCTCTAGAAAGAGAGGATCGTCATTTACAGTTATTGAGCTAAGATTATGATACATCCATGCTGCCAATGTATTATGGTAAAAGCGTCGAATCTGAATTTGAATTGAAAACGGTTAAAAAGAAAATGTAAAAATGCGAGTCCGGCAAAGAAAAAAATGGTTGCCCACTACGTCTGACCGACCATCGACAATGACCCGACCTGATCTGGATTTTTTTATTACCCCCCCCCCCCCCTTTCTAAAAATACTTCTTACCTAAATTCTAAAAAAAATCAGAAATACAACCTGAAATTTCATTTTCACTTTCGTTCATTGTCACTTTACTCGCTTCGAAGCAGTATTTGCACACTTCATCTATGTGAAAAAGAAGACTTTATTTAGTAAGCTTACAATTAAAGCGCCGTGAGCACCGAAAGGTTGACCTCTGCGCTATACAAGTTGCCACTATTATTATTGCTATTATTTCCTACAATATTGTAGCACGATCAAATGGTATATAATACCCCAATCCCTCCCTTTAAAAAGATCTCGAGGGTATCTCTGTTTACTCATATATCTGCCTGTGACTTCCAGTCAACAGATCCATGAATGAAATTACCTTTTTTCTTGTCTCGATATTCAAGCTTGGAGATTATATTGCTTCTGACTCTGAAGAGAGTTATAAATATTCAGACACTTTTACCTAGAGAACATTATGCATAATGACTATTCTACACAGGTGGTTAACATAAATTATTCGTCTGAATATGAAAATGGATAGAAACAAATTTTTATTGTAGAATAGGATTAGATATTCAGATACTTGGAAAAAGATGCAGAATGCAAAATAGGATTACATAGGATCTGTTCAATCTTCATGGAGATAAAACGCTAGCCATATAACATAAGTATCTGAATGAATCATATTGGGGAGACTGTTATTCAAGATATTTTGGTTTCGTCAGCACATAAACATGTGTTTAAAGATATGTTTAAAAAGAATTCTTCAATACACAAATATCCCACTCGGCAATCTGAAATGCTCCATTTACCCCTGTTAAGAACCAATTTTGCTCAAACCACTTTCATTTATGAAGGCCCCAAATTTTGGAATACTCTGCCGATTGACTTAAAAAATTCACTTTCACNTTTTCATGAATATTTTCATGATTACTTGGGGGTTTGTTGGAATTAAATTCATACGTCTGCTGGGTTAATCTTACTGGTTGCACATATCGATCAGAGCAGTTTAAAGGGTTATTATTATGAAAATATAAGTTGATCTGTATTGATGTATTATACCATTATCAATACCATTTTCAGTGAAAGAGAGTCCAAATGTGTTTCATATATTTTATAATAATTTTTTTTTTTCAATTTTATGTTGGCTTAGTAGGGAACGCCCCTAAAAATTTCTTTCAAATGTCAATCCTGTTGTGATATCACAAGAGTCAAGTTTGTTCACCTTTCTAGATCATGTTTCAGAGCTGGTTCTGTTAATAGCAAAAGGAAATATGTGGATCAACGAAAGGGAATTGGAATGCGCAATCCCCTGAATTGACATTTGAAAGAATTTTTATGGGCGTTCCCTACTATGCCAAAATAAAAATGAAAAACAAATATTATAAAAACGAAACACATTTGGGCCCTCTTTCACTGAAAAGGGTATTGATAATGGTATAATACATCAATACAGATCAACTTGTATTTTCATAATACTGGACCTTTAAAGACGTTAGAAAGCTGTTCTTGAAGAAAAGGAGCATATTTTGATTGTACAATTTACAAGAAGATACAACAAGTTGGGTTTTTCTTTAATTCATTTTTTTCCCCACACTTTTCATATCAGATTCTTTACAGACGTATGCATATATTGGTAGCACATTATATATTTATATTTATATGTTGGTAAATGACTTATGAGCAGTCTCCATTTTAGCGAAAAAGAATGCTTTGGAAAAAAATATTTGTTTCCTGTGCCAATGGTAGACATACNAGAGCAGGGGGTGGCTGCAGCCCCCACTTTTTTGTTACTACGTGCAAGTCTCTGAGAGTATGTAAAATGGTAATACATCCTTACCCTTCAAAAAATTCTGCGGTGCATGGATATTCACCCACATTATTTTCAGACTGTAAAGTATCAGTAGATGAAAGATTCTCGCTTAATTATCTTTGATTACTCCAATCATCAGAGTTGTGGCTAATTTTCAAACTTTTCAAACTGTTCTGCGGTGCCTGTATAACACCCACATTATTTTCAGACTTCTAAATATCAGTAGGTGAAAGTTTCTCACTGATTTATCTTTGATTACCCCAATCATTAGAGTTGAGTCTCATGTCGGTCAAAGTCGGGCTCGGACGTCATTATATGACGTAATAAAGCAAATGAAATGTCATTGTCTAAAAAGAAGCTTATCCACAAAGCACCATCAATCATTCGCCATAAGTTCAATGAATGCAAGAATAAATCACATCATTAAAGTGCAAATCAAAATAAATCCCTATAATTCGGTCAAATATGTAAACAAGTTGTAGAGATCGCAATAAATATTGCGCATCTGGCACAACAAAGGTGTTATGCTGACGTAATCAGGAACAACTTTTATTAGACCTGCTTCGAATGCATCTATCTTTTAATCATATTATCTGATCTGAATCAGATATATAAACGCCAAAGAAAGGTATAAAATCGAGTTTATTCAAACAAAAACGATTCCCGTCTATTAATGAAAGCAAAATGAATATACTAAAATGTCATGTTTGTCAAACTAAAAAAGTGAATCGCTTCAGTGAAATACAATGGATACTACATAGCGGAAATCAGTATTTTTCTAGAAAACTGATTCGCTTTTCATATTGGACAACACCACATTAATTCCGATTGTGTATATAATAGCTGATATAACGATGATTCGGTTTGATTTAGTTTAGTTAAGTTCATTAACTGAACCACCATCCTAGGATAGGTGAGTGATATAGAACAACTGAAATACAAAATGGCAGTGCATATCTATTTTATTTTCAGTGTTTAAATCAATTGAAATCATAATTGCATTACACAATAAGAGCATCGAGTCGAGGTTAGATTAATATACTGTTTTTTGTATGTGTATAATAGAGTCGAGAGATGCACTTGCTGTTCAAGCCCCAGTCACATTGAAACCCCGACTGAACATGATTCAACACAAATCTTCATTCAGGGGCAGGAAAGTCCCAGTCACATAGAACCCCGATTCAATACGATTGAACACGATTTCTTTGTCATTGTTTACCCAGCTGAATCCTTGACAAGATGTCGTGTCAAGTCGTGTTGAATCGGGGCTTCTATGTGAATGGGGCCTTAGCGGACATGACATGACCATAGAATTGCACAAGTGAAAAAAAATGCACAATATCCTTCAATTACAATGTTTGTATGAAACGATACATTTTGATCAATTCAACCGCAAAGTAAATTGTTTTTGTCTTGTCTATTTTATCTCTTCCTGCAGTTGACATGGCAACGTTATGTATCAACTCTTCGTCAAGCGAGATGTCGGACGCAGAGGGCAGCATATTACTTTCTCTTCCACTGGCGACAGTAGGTGGCGACAAACTCGATGTCTTATCGGGCCTCGTTTCCCGCCCAACCTGCTCCTTCACGCTAACCAGCCAATCACCGCCCGACAGGCTTATCCTCGTTCTTCCAAACGTCACCGATTCCCCCGACACCACGTGCACCGAGCGGACCAATCACGACCGAGTAGAGCTCAGACTTTTAAAAGGACCAATCACAAACGAAGTGCATCCGTCCGAGCCGTACTGGAACCTCTGTACGTCAGCAACTACGTCATCATCGTCGTCAGCGTTGTCGGGAGGTGGTAACGGGACCAATCAGACGATTTTAACTCATGAATCCTTGTCATTCCAAAGAATTTTCGTCACTTCTGGGCCGAGTGTCGATGTGTTTTTAGATTTTTCGTCCGCTGTGGATAGCATTATGGGATACGCGAGGGACGAGCTCGATGGCCGTGATAGCATTTCAATTTATTACAAGTCTTTCAGTAGCAATGCCCAGTTAGAAGACGGTAAGTGTGATGAAAAAAAGGTTCCGACGTGACTATAATGTAAGACACTACGTAAACTAAAGTTGTCTATTGTATCTATATTAGTAGCTCTCATGAGAATGCTCATATAAATCATAATAAACACCAAATATCGGTGAATTTGACAGCATTAATTATTTCTAAGTGGAAAACGGGAAATTTTGTATTTGTTCGTATTGATAAAGTTTGTGAATATCATTACAAATCGAGAACGAGGTCATTTGATTCGAAATATAGGAAGAAATAATTGAAGGAAAATAGGATGACGCACGGTTGCGTATGTGGATCGTAATATGAAAGTTAAAAAAGTCGGGGTTTTTTCATACCGGAATATACCGAATACAATTTTTAAATAGTCAATGGATTCTCATACGAAGAGGATGATTTGTACTTAAATGTGAAAACATGAAACAAAATTTATATTTGATAGATACCTACCCTCTTCGCCTCCCCAGTGGCGGGTTCTAGATTGGAGACTCGAGGCGCACGGTCAAAGAATATTTTTGGATCCCTAACTATGATATTCCTAGGTTCTTCCCCCTTCCGAAAAGTCTTCAAGTAATGACCGGGAGGTAATTGTCACATGTGCCCCTCTGCAACAGGTCGATCCATAGACACAAGTTAGATTTATGGCTTCACAAACTACGTCAGTCCTACGGAAGCCTATACATGCAATGCGAAGACCAGTTTGTACAAGTCATCCTCACCTTCTCGTCCGAGACAAGACGTCAAGGCAAGCTTGTACAGGTTGCATTTTCCTCCTTTTTCGACCAAAACGAAGCGCCTTGATTGGCGAGTTGAACAATTCACCTATGTGATGCACATATAAGCTTATGTAGGACTGATGTGGTAGTTTCTGAAACCTTATGTTTTGTTTCTTAGTGTGATCCCTAAGGCTGTAGTTGATGGAAGTTCGGCCAGATCACAAAGTCAGAGATGGCATATATTTATTATGGAAATCCCGAAAGCTACTATCTATATGTATGAGATTTACCGACAATCCTCGTAAATCCCTCCATTCTTCATTTCCAATCACCAGTTTTTAAATAGCCTAGCATTGCAGAAAGATTACTTGACGTTAGGGCATGTTTGATTCAGATAAAG
>BQKZ01008210.1:26295-37233 GCA_036244855.1 Temnopleurus reevesii | reverse complement strand
GATAATCATGATAATGGCACGAACTGCATTAAAAATAGGAATAAAAGCAAGAAGGCAGTATTTTGATTTTTTTTTTAATTTGAACATTTGTCTCCGGAAGCAATGTTGGATGTAATCAGAAGTGATGTATGACCATGGAAATTTTGATTTGAATAAAAATCTGCAATGTTCACTGCCAGAATTCCAATGAACATAAGGAATTGATATGTGTATTATTGTAGGATAAGCATAATATCTAATGTATTAAAAATCTACCAAGTCTCCTTATTCAGAAATACACATTTATTAGATATTGAATGTTATCCATTATCGCTTTTAAATTAAGCCAGTTTAAAGGTATAGATTCGTAATGGTCAGGATGCAATAATTGATGTGAAACGAGCTGATTTCACAAGTTGTTTTACATGCTTAAATATACCTGTGTACGAAATTAGGAGAATTTCGCACGTTCCGGTGTCGTAGTATATTTGGTCCCCCAGCATATTAGATCCCCGAGCAGTTTCGGGAACAAATATGCTGGTGGCGAGTGCCGCATATTCGATCCCCCCAGTTCGGCATCAACTGCTCGTCGTAACAGATCGGTTCCCTTAGCATGTTTGTTCCCCATTGCTCCTGTGCATGAGTGGAGAGAAGCGTGAGCTTGTGGGGACAGGGTGTGTGTTAATGTTGATGGGGCTACTATTGTGTTGGTTTTTGTGGGGTTTTTTTGTAGGGGGAGGACGTTGATGTGGATATCTTTTTATTTATTTGTATTTTTTGGTGGGGGATGGTCACTGATTTGAGGTACAGTATATATCCATTTGTTTCGCTTTTTGTGATTGAATTTTTGTATATGTGTGGTGGTGGGTGGGGGCGTCACTATTTGGGGTACATTTTACATGTTTTTTTTTAATGCAGAGGTCACTAATATTGGTGGGGCCTTTTCAATTTTTTACGTTTATTTCAAGAGCTATAACATCATTTAATTAAATTTTTGGCGTACATTTGAGTTTTCAAGGGTTTTTGATCAGTCAAAACGTAAACCATTGCAGAGGAGATGCTCACCATGCCCCCCCCCCCCCCCCCCATTGGCCGAGGGGTGCCTACATCTCCTCTTAAATCCTTAACAAATTGTTTTGCTTGTCATTAGAGAAAAAAAAATCACGGTAATAGCGGGCCGTATCCATAATATGACATCCAAGGGATAGAGTGGGCACCTTTTTTTTTTATCCTCTCTCACATCGACCAATATGCCTTTTCAGAGAAAAGTAACGCCTCTCGAATGAGCCGACAAGCGAGAAAAAAAAAAAACCAATCAGGAATATCCGAAACTGTTTATGCAGACTGTTTGTCCAACATGGTAATTTTTTAATGGGAGGAGGAGGTGCTCACGACTCCCACCAATGCCTTCTTAAACCTGAAAGTTGCAAAATTTCATTCTTCCCAAAGTAAAGTTTGCAGTTTATAGTTGTTGTTTATTTTTTGAAGGATAAGAATGACCCTTTTTCTGTTCTTTTTTCCCTTCCTTGTCAGATTTTTAGGCCTCTTTTCATCTGGAATATAAATCAATCTCCCATATTACACATACCACAATCTCTCGTTTCCCCTCTTCCTATCCTTGCCAATGTTTTCCCATAATGATCTTTTTCTCCATCTTACGTCCGACCTTGTTTCTTTACTTCGAAGATTCTAGTAGTTCTCGTCTCCCTTCCATATCCTCATCTCACACACAATCCCTGTGTATCCCACGCCCCCCCCCCCCCCCCTCTCACACACTCTCTTCCATCTTCCACTCCCCAACAGCCGCCTCCACACACACACAAACACACACACAACCAAGCACACACACAAACACACACACACAAACACAAACACACAAACTCACTTAAAGAAAGCTCAGACGAACAGATCAGGACATACGTCATCACACGTGACCGAAAGCCACGTGTGATGACAACTGCCGTACAGTAATTCATGAAAACCACCGTTCAATCATTATCATTGAAATATTCATAACTTTCTCACTTCTTGTCGGATTTACTTCAAACTTTTTTTGCTCTGTTCATCTGCTTTTCTGCTATTTATCAAAGTAAGTAAGTAAGATTCTGGCGCGGACCAAGTCCTTAATTACTCACACACTCCCCGTAAGCCTTATACAAAATGACTCTCTTACAAGAAGGATGTCACATGAACATGCTGATTCTTGTTTCAATATAGTTCTTTATCAATAATTTTATGTCGGGAAAATGAACCCCAGACATTATTGTACTGTCTGTGGATGGAGAAAATCACCAAACTGTAAAAAATTGAGTAAAATTGGATGATCCATTCAAAAGTCATTAAATTTCAAAGTTTTGATTCACAACCATCATGGGCTCCTTGAGTTGAGTTGGCAAGTTGACAAGCAAAAAATGGCTGCTAATGTGGAGACCTCTCCATTCAATTTGTACAAAGAATTTCACATTTTCTTCTTTTTATATTTATTTATCTATTTACGGTATTTATTTATTATGTTTTATTTTAACTGGGTAGCCCCATCAGTAATGGAAGTACTGTTCTACCTGGGGCCCCTATATAATAATAAATACATNCTCCTCCACACACACACACACACACACACACACACACACACACACACACACACAAACATACACACACAAACACACACACACACACAAACACACACAAACACGCAAACTCTCTTAAAGAAAACTCAGACGAACAGATCATGGCATACGTCATAACACGTGACCAAAAGCAACGTGTAATAACTGCCGTACAGTAATTCATTAAAACCACCGTTCAATCACTATCATTGCAATATTCATAACTTTCTCATTTTTTGTGGGATTTACTTCAAACGTTTTTGATCTGTTCGTCTGCTTTTCTGCTATTTATCAAAGTAAGATTTTTTTTCTGGCGCGGACCAAGTCTTTAAGGGGAGAGACATAGTGAAAGATTGAGTGCTCTAGCAGACAACATTTACAGTTGCTTTTTAAGTCCTATCGCATTGGATAGAGGAGTATGCATTCCATTTCATTTCACCAGCTGGAGTGCAATTGTTCACCAAACCATTATGTTAGAGATCCTTTGTTACATTGACCAATGAATGTTACCCAGTCACATGAATGGAAGTGGATAATAAGATTGGTCCAACAAGACAGGTAGTGGCATTTTATTCTGAATTAGATTCTGAAACCCTGAGATTTGGAATTAATTGTGAGACTGGGTTAGACCTTTGGAGATCTTTTGTAAGTACATGTCATGAATAGTTGAAGACAGTGGACAATGAAAAGATCTCCATGGAGACATGTGGGGGTACATTGATATTGTTGTGTACTGAATCAATTACTTAAGTGAATAGAATTTAGAACCCCCTATCAGATGCAATATTAGTAAAAAGTAAGGAAAGGTTAGCAGATCTGTTATGGAAAATATTGGGTTTACATGTGTATTACTAATTTCATACTGCAATAAAATATGCTAACGAAATTTTCTACACATGCTATTTAGAGGTACATTCTAGAAATTGAAAGGATTACTTTTTAAAATTGATAAATAAAACGGTCAATTAAAGGCCATGAATATATAATTAACTTAATCTCATTGATGACAATAATTAAATTGATTAAGAACATATATTTACAAAAAACTTCATTCAAATTTACTGTAAGGGATTAAAAACTATGCATGCAAATTTCAAGTGGATTTCCATAACTTTCCGTTTTAGAACTACTTTCCGTTTTAGAACTACCCCTATGAATATTCTACATATTCATTTATACGCTAATTAGGCGGGTTATGCGTAAAATTATTTATATAAAAATTTCCTTTCTTCTATTTATAAATAGAAAACAAAATCTAATTGAAATCAAGATGTAACAGAACAAAAAAATAGAGCTTTTAATATACTCATGAATACTAGGGGGTCCCCCCTTAAAGGGAAACTACACTCAAATAATATATCGACTTATTTTAAAAAGTAAAATATGTATCTAATGATTCGAATATGCGATTTGATATAAAAGTACAAGATTTAGAGTTAAATCACCATTATCTGAGCCAAGTAATCGTCTGCTAACATTAGCTGGGGGCTGCCATTTTCTTTTTGGTACGAGAAAGTATTTTTGTTCCCAAATCAATGCTTTCTTGATCGGTAATAACGTAATTCAAGATGTGATAAAAATGTGATACGTATGTGGGCATATATTTCATTATTTAACACTGATCCATTAGTCTTTAACAGGTCATTTTTGTGCATTGAAACTCTTTTTTCTTAGCATGCATGACGTACAACATGGACTTATGACGTATGACATGGTGTACGACATGAAGCTTCTTTATTACAAAGCAAATGAAAGAAAGGAATATGTATTATCGGTTGGATATTTCATCCATTATGTGACTTTCTATAGCAGACCAGAACAAAAAAAAAAAGCATCTGTAGTACAGGTTGGCCTTTTAAAGTCATAGATTCGTGTTTATATAAGGTCTTTGGCAAACCACTACGTTTTCACCTGTATTCAAACAATAGAATACAATACATGGAAGGCTTGCTGAATAAAGGAAATTCTGTTATGCCAGGCAAGCCCACTAAAAGCAAATTTCTTTAGTATAAACAGATGGTTTGAAAACTGATATAAGTCTTACTAAAATATTGGGCAGCTATCACGCATTTTTTCCAACATAACATATTTTATTCGCCAAAGATTGAACTATTTTAACGTTTCATGAATATTTCCCTTGCCATTGAGGATGATCTATCAATAGATCACGTCGCAATATATGGCAGCCCCTTGTAATATGATAGCAGACGAAAACCTGTTCTAAAACATGGGGAAATTTACGCTTTTCTGAATACATTGCAAATTTCGATCCAGTCCAATTAGAAGAGATATATGACACCTTTCTTATCGGTGTATAGTATCATCTAAGGTTAGTTCTCCTTTAATTACTCACACACTCCCCGTAAGCCTTATACAAGAAGACTCTCTTACATGAAGGATATCATGTGAACATGCTGATTGTATCGTGTTTCAATATAGTTCTTTATCAATAATTGTATGTCAGGAAAATGAACCCCAGACATTATTGTACTGTCAGTGGATGAAGAAAATCACAATGATCAAACTGTGAAAAATTGAGCAAAATTGGATGATCCATTCAAAAGTCATGAAATTTCAAAGTTTTGATTCGCCACGATCATGGGCTCCTTGAGTTGAGTTGGCTAGTTGACAAGTAAAAAATGGCTGCTAATGTGGAGACCTCTCCCTTCAATTTGTGCAAAGAATCTCACATTTTCCTCTTTTCATATTTATTTATTTATTTATTTATAATTGAAGTAGTGTTCTAACTGGGGGCCCTGTATAATAGTAAATACATTATGTACACATATACAAAACACACAATTACATGAAAAAACTTTTACAAAACATAAACATAGCATATAGGATAATTGGCAACAGATTATGCAAAAGTTGCCAATTATAGAAAAGTTGACAAGAATCATATTCTAATGTTCAAGTGTGATATGAATCCAGAAAGAATACTGGTGATTCCTAATTTGAATATGACATTGATCCAATTTAATAAATTCATGTACAAAGTTAAAGAGTTCTCCATGTATAACGTCATAGATTATGCCAAAGTTGCCAATTCAAGGATGCTGATTAGTGAGGGAATTGAATTTTTTAAATTCATAACTTTTGAACAGATTATCTGACTTTGCTCAAATTTTAACACTTTGTTCATCTTATTTTTAAATTTCATACATTACATCAATGTCAGGGTGAAGTTCCCCTTTAAAGTCAACAGCAGAAATAAAAATGAAGAAAAAACTCTTCATTCCTTATACTTTTTCCAATTCTAGGAAGCTTAGCAACAGTGTGGATTTATGCTGTCCAACTGCAGTATCCTAAAGGGAATAATATACCGAAGTACAGTTGTTAAAAGTAGCTGAAAAACAATTACAATGTATTGTCTAAAATCTGAACATCAGATCTGCAATTTTCAAGTAAAGCAGTGTGAAAAATTACTCAAAATAGATAGGATAGCCAAACTCTTTATATTGCAAAAATGGCTGCAATGACATAATTATGTGTTAATTTCCTTTTATAGTCCTTCCTTATCCACCTTAACTATTCTAATCTAATGTTACAAATATCTTGAATGCTAGTACAGGGCAATTCCACGCTAAAGTAAGCATTTCACCCAAAATTTCAAATCCATGCCAATTAGATAAATTTGGTATCATATGAAAGCTTAGAGTCTGAATTTTAAGAATCTTAGAAAAAATAAAAATTTTAAACGAGCATAAGGTTGATATTAATAATTTTGTTAAATTAACATAACTAATTCTCAGAAAAATATGGATATTGTTAATGAAATATTAAGCATGCTGTGAGCAATGTTTCATATGTTTATGTCATGTATTGTGCTGTTTTAAACTTGTTTGAGATTTAAAAACCATAATAAGGTGGTATTTTTGTGGCATTTATTATTTTTCATGCTCCAGTAATTCCTTTTATATGACATTGTTAATTGTCCTTCCGTTACCGCAAAAACATTATTTTTTAACATTAAATCATATATGGTGGCTTGACAAACCTGAAAATTTCAATGCAAATCAAGTTTAGGGATATATATAAGTTGACTACCACGCTGCTCCCCAAAATATTATTTCTTTCTTAATTAAAGGCCAATTAGAAATGTCCTTCCGTTACCAAAGCCGGTAACGGAATACTTTGTTACCTTGATAACTTCAGAACTTCTGCACGGATTTTAACCAATCTTGGGTCAGATATGCATAAGCATATAATAATGAATTGATTAGATTTTAGACTCAGGAGGTCAAAGGTCAAAGGTCACAGGGCTAAAAAAACTTGTAAAAAATCACCAAAATAGCTTGTTACCACGATAACTTCAGATCCACTAAATGTATTTTAACCAAGCTTGGGTCAGATATGCATGTGAGAATGGACTGAGTAGATTTTGGATTCAGGTTAACAAAGGTCAAATGTCACAGGGCCAGAAAACTTGCAGGCAATCCTTCAAATTAGCGTGTTACAACTTTAACTTCAGAACCGCTGAAGAGATTTGAACCTTGGGTCCATCGCGTATAAGATTAGGAAAATTGACTTAATATTTGATTTTGGGTTCAGGAGGTCAAAGGTCACATGTTAAAAAAACTTGTAAAAATGACCCAAAATAGCTTGTTACCATTGTAACTTCAAGACGGTTGGGCAGGATTCTACAAAGCTGGCTCAAGTAGATATAAGCATGAGAGGATGGACTTATTAGATTTTGAGTCCTGGGGGTCAAAGGTCATAGGGAAAAAGAACTTGCAAAACCACCCAAAGTATTTGTGACTTCTGATCTTTCTGACCAAGGGATGATGGAGGCATAAATTTTGAGGTGGAGGTCGATGATTCATCATTTCTCAACTTGATACAAACTCAAAACAATAATTATGTGTCAACTTTAAGCACCTTCAGTACATAATTAATCAATGCAGATATTTGGTTTGGGAGGTAGCAAGAGGGATATTTGATTGGTTAAAATGTTTGTGTTAATTATAAGGCAGTAACAGACTATCCATTGAGGAATATGAAACAAAGGTGAAGCACGTATTGATTCTATTTTTCATTATGTAAGACGAAAAAATCTCTGTATGATTATTCTATTGTTGACTTTTATTATCATACAGTTGTTAATGTCATAATTAAATACTAAATTGGAATTAGAATATTAATTTTGTATTGGAATTCCAGCTTGAACTATATGAACTATAGGCCTAGCTGTAAAGTGTATAAGCAGAAAGCATAATTTTTCCCCGTACACGTGCAGCACTAGCAGAGCTATCCTAATGGCCTTCCTAATGCCCCGGTCACATAGGACCCCGGAAGCAACACGATTCACCCCGNTTTAATTTGTTTGTGTATTTAGTCTTGATGTATTTGTTTTCCTTATATTATTGTATATAATTTTGTAATCATGTTCTTTTTATCTTGTGATACAGGGCCCCTTGGTCGAGCAGTTTTTATAAACTGAAAGGGCTACCCTGTTTAAATAAAACGACAAATAAATAAAATAAACACTCGACGAACGCCCTCAACGCCAACCACTTTGCTCCGCTTTTCTGCTTTCAGAGAGCGTCGCGTCGTTAACGTTGGTTATAATACGCATTGGTGTCAATCAGCCACAAGCGAGCTGAAATGAACAATAACACTTTTTGTTTAATGTAAACACTCACAAAGGTACATGTTATATTGTTTTCTCGGTAACAAGAGTTGCAGAGAATGTTTCAAACAAATATAATCACCTTTAAAAAAAAAGAATATCCTTAAATTGCCAACAATATTCGAAATCAACAACTTCTGATGTATATTGGCTACTTTAAATATTGTACATACTTTCATATCTACGGAGATTCACTTTGCAATATAAAATATGATTAGAATATTTTTGTAATAACACTGACAAATTTCAGAGTTGCCAATTGTAGGAAAAGTAGTGATTGAATTTGCAGAACAAAATTTTACTGTCCCAATGAGTTATCACCCCTATTCAACACACAGGTCGTCGGAGCTGCCTGGGCGAACAATTGGCGAGAATGGAGTACTTTCTCTTCGCAACATCACTTCTTCAAAGGTTCACCATCAGCCTTCCTGCAGGAGCTACTCCCGACTTCAGCATCGGACATCGAATAAATTCGTTGCTTCCAAATGAATTCAACATTCACCTGGATAAACGCTAAATTTTAATAAAAAGCAGAGGCTGCTCTTCTCCGTTCCGGCGACTATTGTGGATGTTGCTCATTTAAAGTGTTTTTTTTTTAATATTTCTTTTATCAAAATGGCACTTTGATATGCTCCTTGATTTGCATTAATACGTTTAGGGGAGACGCTTGGCTGACAGTTCCATGCGCCAATGGCCGACCGCACACGCCATGGCCCAACCACCTTACGAATGGCTTGCGACTTGATGATGTCACTGCGTCATAAGTCAGTCGTAGGCACTGCTGCGCCTCGATTGTTCTTTTCGCTGGTATCTTCTTAGCTGGGCAGAAGTAAAATACCCGTGAAATTTACAATGTGACACTTGACATACATGAAATTTGCAATGTGACGCTTGACACGTGTGCATTTTAGCATTACCATTGTGACGTCACAATATATGCTTGTCTGATTGAATGTGAGCTTACGACTCGGATTCAACATGTCAAATCCCTGCGACTGGCTTTCCGAGTTACATCCAATTGTGCGCTACTGGTAATCTCACAAGAGTCATCACGTCACAACTCAACTCATTCAGTCGCAAGCCGGTCCTAAGGCGGTTGAGTAGTAACGTATACGACGGGTTTAAATTGACCGCAAGTTTTATGAATTCAACGTCAGTAATGCGTCTTCCTCGCGTATTCAAGCTTACATTGAAACAAACAAAATTCTAAACGTCGTGCATGCTCGGAGTTTTTTTTTTCTTTTTAGAGTGTATCCATAAAAAGTTACACTTTTGAAATGTCTTTTGAAAAGCATTTCATATAATTATCAAAGTATTTTGATAATTGCTCCATATCAAGTGCCAATTACAGAATAAATTGTCATTCATGCTTGGGATAACATCAAATCTTTACAGTCAGGGATTTGAAAATGCCTTGCGCCAACATTAACCTGAATTGATCTTAAACAACTATTCGGAACAATTAATCCCATTCAGAGAAATAACTCGTAGCCATTGATTAATGGGGATTTTATGCTGCTTTGACAAATGGATCTTAGTCGTGTATGCGTTGATTAAATTTGACAATTTCTATTAATAATTTTCATTATTATCTATATGAGAGTTTTAAGCCGTACAATATTAAGCCATATTGGACGGCTTCAATTTTACGCATGCGCAAAGCAGTGACCAGCCTTCTGGTATACTTAAATAAGTTTTGTCAAGTATGTTTACCCGGGGATCTTTTTCACCAAGCCTCCTGGCTTTTAGGATTCCCCACTTTCTTATTTTGTTTTATATATTATGTACTGTATTTTTTTACATTGTTGATATTTTTTTTTAAGAAAGTGAAAATAAATGAATTGAATTGAATTGAAATTGAAATCATACTTTTACAATAATACCGGCAAGTCAAAAGCTAATGTAAAGATAATAATAATTATATTGGATGGCTTCATTTCATGAAATACCGGGAATATTGCACTCGTTAGGGCCAATATTGCGCTCATCTTTGATTCGTGCAATATTGCCCTAACTCGTGCAATATTCCCTGGTATTCCATTTATTGCCATCCAATATTATATAGATAAATATCATAAAATCAGTTTTAGTTCATCGTTTAGTGAAAAGGGGCGCAAATTCAGTATTGAATGATAAGTGCATTAAAATCCAAATTTAGTTATGTTCGTTTACTTTGGCGCAAGGCATTTTTCATCCGCTGGACAACCCGTATTCTAATACATGCATCAGGTTTAGCTTGAACCCGAGTCTAAATCTGTGGTTTGAGTATGGGTAGTCCAAATTGCCAAAACTTTATTTAAACTGTATAATGTTAACTGTTCTCTTTTCACAGGCTCTAATAATGAGGAAAACTATTTAAGTTTTATCCCAAGACAGTTCCTAATACTATGGGTGTCAAATGTTCTGGTAAATTAGACACCGACTGTTATAGATTCAAGCCTCTTTTGGCTTCCCATACAAACCACAGATTTAAACTCTAGTTTGAGTTAAAGGGGAACCAACCCCTGGAATTATCGTGCTCTCATTGAATAAAGAAAAATCAGATGAACAAACTGTGAAAATTCGAGCAAAATCGGACAACCCGTTCAAAAGTTATGAATTTTCAAAGTCACAGAGATTTGACGATCACTGCCGCTCATGGGGATCCGTGCGATCGGCAAAACCAACGGAATCCGTGACGTCATGTCGGACAACTCTTCATTCACTTTGTACATAGAATAT
>BQKZ01008210.1:3624-15940 GCA_036244855.1 Temnopleurus reevesii | reverse complement strand
AAAAAAATCAATCATATTTTGTCCATATGTACAGTGTGTACAGTGAGTGCAAATTCATTATAATATTAATGGAATCATGTTTGCATGATAGCAATTACATATATACCAACAAGTGCACATTTCAAACAATTACAATTATGGAAATTTCAATAGGACCCCCTCTTTGACTTTCCATAAAAAAGGGCATCTGTTTAGGTTTGGCAGACGCCAAAAAAGGGTCCCACATGAACTGATGAATGCGAAAGGTACCACTCAAAATTAGTTTTGAATGAAAGCATGAACATATCGCGGCTAATATAAGACAAGTTTTATACCGCTTTGGGCTCGACAGATACCCTCAAACTTTTGATGTGTACAGAATCTCCATCGGTCTGCGTGGGTTTAACATTATTTTGTTATACATGCCATATGAAATCAACAATATGCGTGAAAGGGAAACAAATACTAGTGACATTTGAAGGACCCAAAACAAATTAAACTCAGGAGAATAAGCAATGTCCCATCCCAAACCAGTTTTAAGTAAAAACAGGAACGCGCCAAATGAAAGAATTGTGCTGCGTTATCCCCGACAGACGAATTCGCGATGTTTGCCCCCCTTTAAGATTTTACATTAAATGAAGTTCAGATTTTGTTTATAGACCATGAGCGAAATACACATAAATTTGCGTGTTTTCTGAAGGAAAAAACACCGCAAAGTTGAAATAAAGAATGTGAAGTGCCCCTCTTGACTTTACTATCCACAAAATGACGCTTTCGCTTTGGTTTTGGTTTGTACATGCACACGCCCTTTAATGACCCCAAAAGAATATTGTATCAAATGAAGACAGTGCTGTATCTGAAAAATATAATCCAAATCCTGGAAACAAAGTAACAGGTATTCACAAATTCATGACACGTGTAATTAATTTTAGTTTCGTCATCTATCAATATGAAAGATTAATATATAACAGTGTTAATATAATTTATTACCCCATAATTGCATCGATAATACATCATATTTGTTTGAGTGTTATTCCTTATTTCGGACAACTATTCGTAAGCTAAACATCGCAAGGTATTCGAAATTTCCTTACGAGCATTTTATAACTTAATTCGATCATTCTAATTGGAGGAATAAGAATAAATGAGATATCATAATTGTTATTTTATACATAACCCTATTGACGTCAAGATTTGAGGGGTATCTGATCGTGACCATCATTCTTTATCTGGGGGTATAAATTTACATGTATTAATTAAAAACTCGTTTGTAAGAGGCCGCCCGTGTTATAACAAGACCCATTTTTTTTGGGGGGGGGGCGGGCGTCTGTTGGTGTCTGTTCTAGACAGATGCCCTTTTGGTGGAAAATAAATACCAGAGGGGACCTTAATATCTCCTCATTTTAGATCAAATCATATGTCCACTGTGTGCAGTGGTTATTGATTCAGATGATTCCATGAATAAAATGAATTCAATACAATTGTGATTTAGTACACAACTGATGGAAGCCAATATCTTCAGGCCATCTTCCGGGCCCAAACCAGTGGAAAATTTATGCGGTAATTATGCTTACATTCAAGCCTTATTTTAAATGGGACATCAAATTAAATTAAGACACAAATTTGGAGGTCCTTTCAATGTCTAACGAGCCAAAGCAGGTGCTCATTTGGTGGAAAGTAGAATTAATAGGCACCCTTGACATCTCCGCTGCTATTTTTATAGCATCAAATGTGCATTTGCAGACGGTTATAATTCCATAAATGTTGTGATGAATTTTGTGCACAGGCCTAAATGTAATTTTGATTTAGTAAAACCCTGTGTGAGACCGTCTGTCGGGTTCAAAACAGCAAAATGTTGTCTGCCTTGGGTCATTCAATATTGTTAATGCTTTCATTTAAAACTGGTTTTGAGTGCATGGTATCTCCCATGTTAATTTTGGGGC
The DNA here is from genome assembly GCA_036244855.1 of Temnopleurus reevesii. Classification (NCBI taxonomy): domain Eukaryota; kingdom Metazoa; phylum Echinodermata; class Echinoidea; order Temnopleuroida; family Temnopleuridae; genus Temnopleurus; species Temnopleurus reevesii. The sequence goes on along the minus strand of BQKZ01008210.1, from coordinate 14,018 downwards.
CTTTTTGGCGCCTGTATAGCCCAAACAGTTGCCGTTTGATAGAAAGTAAGATTTACAGGGAACTTTGTCATTTCCACAATTTCTATTGTATCAAATGTGCATATCAAGGTAATTGCTTTCCTTTACGTACAAGGTAATTGATGTATCCATTAATGTTACGATGAATTGTACACAGGCCTATGGGAAAATGAAATTCTCAATTTGTACACATCCTTATGGGGAACCGAGATTTTAAGGTCGTCTGTCGAGCCCAAAACAGCAGAGATTTCGTCTGTCATGGGTCATTCAATATTCTGGGGAGTCTATGCTTTCATTTCAAACCGGTTTTGAGTGGTACCTCCCATGTTAGTTTTTGGGCCTTTTTTGGTGTCTGCAGAGCCCAAACAGGTGCCCGTCTGGCTGAAAGTAAGAAATACAGGGACCTTTGACATTTCCGCAATTTCTATTGTATCAAATGTGCATATTTAGGTAAATAGCGTTCCCTTTTTTCGCTTTACATACAATGTAATTGATGTATCCATGAATGTTGTGATGACTTTGTACACAGGCCTATGGGAAAATGAAATTTATATTTTGTACACATCCTTATGGGGAACCGAAATTTTAAGGGCGTCTGTCGGGCCCAAAGCAGCAGAAATTTTGTCTGTCATGGACCATTCTCTACTCTGGGGCATTCAGGCTTCCATTTAAAACTGGTTTTGAGTGGTACCTCCTATGTTTGATCTAAACCAAATTTTGGGCCCCTTTTAGGGCGTCTGTCGGGCCCAAAGCAGCAGAAATTTTGTCTGTCATGGGTCATTCCTTACTCTGGGGCATTCATGCGTTCATTTGACATTTGTTTCATGTGGTACCTAAAATGTTTGATCTGACCCATTTTTTTGCCCATTTTAAGTGGCCCTAGGGGCCACAAGCAGCAGATAGGACACGGCAGACGCCCAGATTCGCATATACTGGATTTATTCCTATATGTTCCAATGGCCAGACCTTGGTACCTCGTTCGTTTGATCAAAGTGCACTGGGCTCCCTAACTATTATCACTGGCCTGCGATTTCATCCTTGCATTGCATTGCGCACGTGCAAACTTACCCCTTGGCAACTGCTGCAAGATGCCGATGTGGCAAGGATTTACCTATACGAGATATACCAGTTCCTTTTCATCGAATATTTCAAATATATATGCAAACATCAAAGCTAGCATGGTATAAATTTACAAAAAAATGCAAAAATCGAGGCTGTGTGAAACAAATAGTAACGGCATTTGCAGCCTTTTAAATCGTCATTAAATGTGTCATATATGATAGATTTCTTGTCATTTTCATGGAACATTTCATTCTTAATCTCAATCATGTTACTCAGACCAAGGTTAGACAGCGAGTCCGGGGCTAGCCTAGGCCAGACCAGGGTCGGCCCCAGGCCCGCTGTCTAACCGCACCAAGGGAACTTACCCCGACCTAAGCGATTCCGTTTTCGGTCCATCTATTGGGATCGACCAGGGCCAGCCCCGGGCTAGTCCGGTCTCGCTGTGTTACCGGGTTTAGACCGATGGGCGCGCTATTTGCTGTTTTTATTGTTGACGTCAGTGGATATGTTGAACGATTTTCTAATGTGTTTTCTATTGTCTAACATTGTGGATGTGCAGTTTTAAAAAGAATTTTCGAACAGGCTGTCTACCGGAAAACCAACAAAGGATGCAAAACTAAAGAAAGTTACAAAATTTCAATTATTTACTTTAATCATATTTTTGTATTACTTTTCCTCAAGTTTTGAGGCACTAAACGTTGATTTTGAAGCCTAATATCTTCCCAGCTTCATTTATTTTCATCACATTACACCATCACTATTCAGGTAACATTTAGAATCCGCCAGTTGATATATTTTGATGAAAACAATGCTATACAATGATTTTAATAGAATATTATTTGATACTCATTTCCTGATATGAGAGAAACTGCAAAGTACATATATGTAATAAGAATTAGTTTGATAATGGTCCGAAGGCTTACTGCATAATGAAATGAAGCTGAAAAGTGTTGCATCACTATTTTTGCGACTCCGCAGTTTTAGAGCATATCAAGACTCTTGTTTGGACGGCAAGCTAAGTTTTACCGTTTTATTCCTATTAGGGAGAAATCTCTGCTATCATACGATATTAATCACCCAGAATGTTTAAGAATGGAAAGACCTGTTACTGGATGTCTCGGTATGTTGGATTCATATATTTCACCCAAATGTATTTGTGTGCAACAGGCTTGTGTAAGTATGAAATGTCAATAAAATGTTTTTTTGTATGGTTAGAGTGGGGAAAATGTGTTTTTGTAGCGTTATCATTTAAGGGGAACTTCATCCAGACATTGATTTGCGCTCAGTTGATGGATGAAGAAGAATACAATGATCAATCTGTCAAAAATAAAAACAGGAGAGAAACAGTAAAGAATTGCCCCCCCCCCCCCTTAGTGCTACAAATCCATTTCTTTTCCCGTGTGTGTAGATTCCTCATGTTGAAATTAAATCTTAAAATCTAAAACGGATTCTATTCGTTGAAATGCCTGCGTTCTGTATTTCAAACGATGTTATCTTACATTTCTTAATCATTACTTTTCATTGAGTCCGGAAAATGTTCTGTTAATGCCTGATTCCGATGTTGGGATGACCGTTATAGCGATAATCATGATAATGGCACGAACTGCATTAAAAATAGGAATAAAAGCAAGAAGGCAGTATTTTGATTTTTTTTTTAATTTGAACATTTGTCTCCGGAAGTAATGTTGGATGTAATCAGAAGTGATGTATGACCATGGAAATTTTGATTTGAATAAAAATCTGCAATGTTCACTGCCAGAATTCCAATGAACATAAGGAATTGATATGTGTATTATTGTAGGATAAGCATAATATCTAATGTATTAAAAATCTACCAAGTCTCCTTATTCAGAAATACACATTTATTAGATATTGAATGTTATCCATTATCGCTTTTAAATTAAGCCAGTTTAAAGGTATAGATTCGTAATGGTCAGGATGCAAAAACTGATGTGAAACGAGCTGATTTCACAAGTTGTTTTACATGCTTAAATATACCTGTATACGAAATTAGGAGAATTTCGCACGGCACTCTCGGCCACCACATTCTAAATCATTGCTCAGTCTTCCTAGAACGATATGAATGGCGACACAACAACATCCTTCGTTTTATGTATAACACAGCCATGGAATCTCTCCCAAATGATAGTGCACAAGTATATGCCGATATGGAAGGCTGTAGTGTAGCAGGTGGGACGATTCCCCCACATTTACTAGCCACAAACCAACGCCCCGATTTAATAATCATATGGGGCAGATAACAGCACATTTTGGCCTGAATTGTGCATTTTTACCTACAAGCATGAAATTTGGCACAGAGGTAGGGGATAACAAAAGAAACATTTTCAGAAGGGGAGCCACCTGAAATAGGTCAAAGGTCAGCCGCCGCCAAAATCAAGTCCCCCTGATGGAAATGGGCAATTTTAAGAAGTGTACCACACTTACATTGTGTCAAAAGTGAATGATTTGTGTTCCTATTGGTCCCTAATAATTTACTTATTTTTTAGAGATGCATTGTGGGTGTTTCTCTCATTCAAAATGGCCGCCGAAGTGGTAAATACAGGAAATAGTTGGAAATTTTGACCCGGAAAATTTTACAAGGGAATATAGCTTTTGCAATTAATTGTGGACATAATAACTTAGAGTAAACTTTGTTCTTCCATTTCTGTAAGTTTCAGGACTAACACTCCGTGTTATGTATTTTTAAATAATTAAAAACCTCCTCCAAAAAGGTCATTTTTAGAGATTAGCACAGCGCCCTCTCGAGGCCAACCTTGAACATGGTCAATAGTTAACATATGTACTGAAGATAGCCATTAGAACTCCATGCTGGAAACAGTGATATACACATTTATACTGATCAATTGCCTATGTTAGATCCATTGTAGACATTCATTTTTGCATAGTGAATATAAATTTTATGGATATTTTTCTTGTTTTTGCTTCCAGAGCTATTTTTAATAGACCACATTTTATACTTGTGAAGGAGATTATATTTTACATCTTCTGTTTTTTCCATCAATGAAATGGGACAGTCAAAAACAATTTGAAGTCTATTTGGTGGATCTTAACAAGTGCAAAAGATTTCCATCGCATTATATACTTTAAATATTGTTATAATTAGTTATTTAGTGTTAATAATAATAAAAATCGTACTTCCAGTAAAGTACTTTATATTTGTGTCAATGTAGTGGGGTCGTACACTAACTCACCCCTCCCGTTTCAAGAAATTAAAAAAGAAATCTATAGACGAAAAACCGGGACTAGTTAGCTCAGTCTTTACTAAAGTTGCTGTACAATCCGCTTTACAAGTCTAAACAGTACCCAAATGTCTTTATTTGAGAAAGTTTGATGAGTTGTGGCTATAACTACCAGCCTCATTTTGATCCCATCGGTAATTCCATTTTTATGAATGTTGAATAAAATTATTCGAAGTAGGAGAACCTACCCTGTGTCGGGGCAGATTCGCCTACCACCCAGGGGTAAGTATGCCTATGATGGGTCAAGTTCGCCAGATAAATACACTATGCACTGTTCTTTAATTTAATTGCTTTATTTACAATAAAAATCACGGTTCTCACATTAAAGGAATAAAAAGAAATTGATAATTTCAACATAGAAATAAAAAAGATCAAATTGGAATCTAAAAAAAATGATGAAAAAATGCTGTTAACCAAAACTGCTAATACCCACATTGCGCTTGGATTTTAAGACCAGTTTTGAATCGACAGTTAAGAAAACTTTCTGGTGACACTAAATTAAATACAGAAAGAATTGTTTTAAAAATAGCTACAGTAAATATGGCAAAAATCTGTAGGCGAACCATAAACCTATGGGCGAACATGCCCCGTTGACGGAAGGCGAGCCCCATGGGCACAAATTTTCATCAAATGTCTCTGTTTAAATAGGGAAGGAACTGATGGGCAATGGGGATGAAAATTTGACACATCATATCATTGTAAACTGGCATTGATAACATGAAATTATCTAGACTTATGATAGCATTTGCAACATTAGGACCCATTTTTGACTCAATTCGACAAAATTACAAATTCCAAGGTAAAATTTCAAAGTTGCTTAAATTATGAAAGAAGAGAAAGTCTGTTGGGCGCAGCATCAATCACATTACTTTGTAGATATGTTTTATTTTTCATCCTTTGTATGAATTATGAAAAAACGCAAGTGGCAAACTTGTCCCTTCGGCGAACTAGCCTCGGTCTCACCTATACATGTCACACGAGACCAAAGACGACTGAATGTACCTATTAACAACACATCTATGGCAACACGGATAAGATTTTTTACAATTATTTCAATGATTTTTCTTCTTTTATAAAAATTATAGTTGTAGAGTCTAAAATAAAAAGTATCAAACTAATTATATTTAAGATACAGGTATCGTAATTTTGCGTCAGCATACTAGTTGTCAAAATGTTAGATAGTCCAGAAAAAGTGCCCACTTAGCAGCTATTGTTATGGCCGGGAAATGATATATGTTTGTCTCGCGCCTCAGAATAGGCGACTAGAGAGATGGCGTGTTTAAATGCTATTATTATTATTATAGGATTTCCCGGCCAAAATCGGAATAATAGCATTGGATTTAATTTTCTTTTATTTCAAATTCGTCATATTCCGTGAACTCGGAGATATCCCTGGTTTAAATTCCTTTTTCTTGCTTATGAATCCATGATGTTTTCATTTGAATGCGTGGTAGTTTCATTCTAATTGATGATAATTTGCCTTTTTTAGTGAAGCGGTCGTTCTATTAAGCACAAATCCGTTCTCGTTCTCTCGGCAGCATGACTTTATCGTTCGAATTCATTTCTAGTATATCAAATTAGCACATTTTGCATTTTAATTTTCTCTAGGGCGTTTTCAGTGCTCATGATATTTTCTCTTTATTTGTTTATTCTCTCTTATCTACAATATTCTTTTTATTTACTTTTTATACAATCTTTGATCAATTTACTTCTCTCTTTATATTTCGTATGAATTCATGCCATACAATGGTTGATCAATGCAAGGACTTCCAATGATGATCAACTTAAGAATGAGATTAATCTTACTTATCAATTAGTCTAAGCACATAAAATGAAAGTAATGAAAATGATGTATATATCTGTCTATATTGTGATTCATCTGATTTATATTCATCGTGGGTGACGGGGAAGGAAAGGGTTACATAATATGAGTGGGGCTTGGAATATGAGTCTGTAAAATTGAGTCTTAAGCCATCAATCTGCTGTCGGTCCAAAACTGTACAAAGAAGCTAATTTTCTGAACATTTCCCTAGATTGTAAAACACTTACCATGCATTCCCCTGTATTACTACCCTGCATTCTTAACTTGAATGATATCTTTCAGAAAAAGAATTCCAGCCGCTAAAATTAAAAGCTAGAAATGACGCTCCGATGATCACTGATTATTTTGAATGCTAACTGACTCGTTTCTCAATCGAATGATAAGACCTCACAAATATTCGACAAACGTCGCGAATGTGATGAAAAAAATAAAAAAATTGAATGACAATTTGCACGGCAAAAACGATCTACGCTAATTCAAATGCAAAAAGTATTAATTCAAATGAAAATCCTGTGAATTTAGGATTTTCCGGTCAAATTCACGCAATTTTCATTTGAATTAATACTTATGCCATTTGAATAAGGGTAGATCGGTTTTGCCGTGTAAATTGTCATTGAATTTGTTTATTTTTACATACGATTTACTATGTTTGTCGAAGGTTTGTGAGTTATTTTCATTCAATTTAGAAACGAGCCAGTTAGCATTCAAAATAGTCTATGATCATTGGAGCGTCATTTCTAGCTTTCAGATTATCTGATTAGCATTCTCTTTCTGAAAGGTATCATTCAAGTTAAGAGAGCAAGTTGATAATGCGGTTAATACAGGAGAAGTGAACAATATGAGTATGCTCCGAATCTTAGCTAGGAAGGGGAGTATAAATATGCATTCTGCACAATCATTTTTTTTTTTATATCAATAGCGTATAAAAGTTTTTTTTTATTTGCTCACATTTGAATCACCGTCAACTATTTTGTTACATGGTCACAGTATGTATTCCCTTCATTTCATAATGATTTAAAATGGAATTATGATGGATATATCAAAGACTTATTCATGGCGAGTTGACCATTATAATTGATAAAAGAGAATTTATCACACAATGCATGGCAATAATTCATTGTAAAGGCCTAAACAAATACACACACACACATAACAAGAAATCTGAAGATTAAGAAACAATAAGAAGGAAACATTCTGATATAGATCTTAAAAAAAAAGAATTCAATAAAAAATCCCATGAACACTGTAAAGATACCTAAAATCAATTTAAAATGCAAATTGTGTTAACTCAATTGCTATAAATGAAATTGAATGATAAGATCCTGCCGTCGCGGCAACCGAAATCCGATTTGTGCTAAATGGAATGACCGCTTCGCGAAAAAAGCGTCATTTTAATGAATTAGAACGAAACCATCACCAGATCACTCAATCGAATGAAAACTCTGTGCATTTGTAGGGAAGGAAAGTCAATATGAAACAGCGATATCCGCAGATCCACGGATTTTGTCGAATTTGAAATGAAAGATAGTTAACATTCATGCTATACTCGCGATTTTGACCGGAAAATCCTATATTAATCTTTAAAAAATAGACAAGTCAAAATCCTTCAGGATTGGAAGCTGGTGAGCAAAAAACGAAAATAAGAGAGTGGAAAATAACACAGAATATGCATATATCAGACAACTAAAATGCTTAAGAATATGGTGAGAAGTGGCAACATGTTGGAAATATATATGATAGAATATGAAATATACATATATACAACAGGCTTGCACATCTCAATCTGGGCAAATAAAGACGAATTAACACTCTCAGGGATTCAGCAGGGTAAATTAAGCATTTAAGAATTTCATTCTACAATATTTCGAACGTTTGAAAAGCAAGATTTATCTTGTGCAAACATGAAAACCAAAATATGAAATTACAGGAAAATGCCAAACAAACTCACAAGCAAACTGAATCAAATGAAAGAAAAAAAAAACAATGACACTTGTAATTTTTCTTTTTAGAATACTGTTTTTGAGGATTTGAAATAAAAATTTTCCGATGTTGGGGGGCTTTGCTCTCTCACAGACATCACATGATAGTGTAGGCTTTAGATAGCTTCATAATTTTCATAACTTTGAAACCTCGAAGTTTATATTTATTCTTTGAAATGCTAAGTGCGCTGTGAATGGCTGTCGGGCTAAAGCCAGGGTAATAATAATGTAACGCGCCTTGAGCACTCAGCAGAGTGGATACGTGCGCCATATAAATTGCAGCTATTATTATTATTATTATTGCCAATTTTGTCGATGTTCGGCTTTTATTCGCTATCGAAAAGGTATTATCAGTCTCTCGCAACATTTTTCCCCCTTTAAGATGCAGCATTTGCAAAGATTTATAAATGTTGTCACACTCCGTGATCTGAAAATGTTTTCCTCAATTTTTATTAAATTGTATTTTACTCAATAAAACAGCTTATTAATTCTGTTGTCCAATCAGCAAATAAAAGATAAAATGCTAAAAAAAGACCTTAAATTGCAAAAAAAGTCTGCTTGTTCGCATTGCTGACTTGTTTGTTCTTCTTAAAACAAAAGATAAGAAAAAAAATATAACTCGAGGCACTTTGAGGGGCGCCTATTGTTCCTATATAATGCCCAGATCGGCCAATGTTTACTGGCCAATTTGAAAAGAATTATTAAAAAATATGTATAGAAAAAACTGCATACATCTTTAATCTTTTTGAGGTCCTCAGCTCGACCAAATTTTCTCATGCCCACATAATGCTTTAATCGAGAACTATAGGTTGACGGAGAATACAGATACAGATGATCGAAAATTACCTTCAACTCTGCTATTCAAATTCATGCTATTTATTGTCTGCCCCACCCCAAATCCGGCTTGGAAAGACAACNCTTGGTGACGACATGTCATGTGCCATTGTCTTGCCTTTGTCAATTATGTGATTTAAACAGTTTACTTATGTATTTGATGAAAATATTATCTACATTGATACACAAAATTTATAAGTTTACTCTAAGTTACTTTGTCCACAATTAATTGCAAAAGCTATGTTCCCTTGTAAAATATCAAATTTTCCGGGTCAAAATCTCCAACTGTTTCCTGTATTTACCACTTTGGCGCCCATTTTGAATGAGAGAAACACCCACAATGCATTTCTTAAAAATAAGTAAATTATTAGGGACCAATAGGAACACAAATCATTCACTTTTGACACAATAAAAGTCCGTTCCACATCTTAAAATTGCCTATTTCCATCTGGGGGACTTGATTTTGGTGGCCATTTTTCAAGATGGCCGCCACGGCTGACCTTTGACCTATTTCAGGTGGCTCCCCTTCTGAAAATGTTTCTTTTGTTATCCCCTACCTCTGTGCCACATTTCATGCTTGTAGGTAAAAATGCACAATTTGATCCCTTATCTGCCCTACTATAAGGAAGATCCTCATGATCGAACTTACGGTGCCCTTCGAAACGCACACCGAAGAATTTGATGTGCAGTCGAGTTTCCAGTGCTCGATTTGCTTGCGATGCATCGACTTCGCAAGGGGCAAAATCCTTCGCAGACCACCCGAACCCATTGCCCACGAGCGATGGGTTCGCAATTGATTTCACAAAGCTCCTACGACGGGTTATTCATCGCTAACTCTTCGCTAACTCTTCGCAATTTGCGAACGGTCAAAAGGTGATCGCAGAGCCCTGCGACAGGTTCAAAGCCCAAGCTTCCCTCGTAAAACGCGCGAAACGATGTGTCTTTACGTGTCGTTTTTAATAATAGATATTCGTTGTTTTCATTTCATATCCGGGGAAAGGGGAAGGGGGCCTTGAAATTACCTTATTTTAATGTTTCTTTCAAGAACTAGTTAAATATTTGATGGTTTCCACTGACAAAAAAGTTTTTTTGGCGTTCAATTGGGTTTTCAAAGTTAGTCGAAGACGCAATTTTGATCCGTGAAAACGTGATTTATAGCAGGGCAGACGATCACCTCCAGTTACTCGATTTCCACCCCTCCCCCCTTCCACGGGTGCCCCATCAGCTCATAAAAAGAGAAGAAATAAAGAGGTGAATTACACAAAAAAAAATATATAATGGGGACTCTTGTTTTTACTTAAGTCAGCTTACTGACAGAATGTATGAATGAATAAGTGTTTGTCTGGTAAATTTAAGCTAGTTTTGTAGGCGTCCGAATTATGTGTGTGTGTGTGTGTGTGTGTGTGTGTTGGGGGGGGG
>BQKZ01008208.1:12462-26588 GCA_036244855.1 Temnopleurus reevesii | reverse complement strand
GAAAATTGTTTGTTTTTCATTACCTCAACCATATGTTGTCTTTATTTCTGTGTGTGTGCAATTGAAAATATTTAATATTTGTTGTTACATTTTTACTATGCTTGTATACTACTCCTTTGCCTGAATGTTCTTTGGTGAATTATCAAGAATATGAGGAAATGTAGAGAAAGATTTAATCTTTTATATTTTGGGTAGGAAAAAATTAGAATGTTTTGTTGTATATTTTAAAATCTATATTGAATTACTCTCATCACCACCACCCATAACCACCAACACCATCATCCACACTTCCACCACCGCCATAGATGCTGACTGTTCTGGAATATGCATGAGGTCAAAATTAAACTGTCAATAGCACAAACGCTGAACAAAAGTGAGAGTAAATGTGACAACAATAACCACACTCTCAGCCATTCACTTGTATTGAAAGTGAAAATTCACCTCATGCATATTCCAAAAGGGTCGGGATCTCTAAACCACCATCTCTATCAACTCAACCACATCATATGCTCACTACCACGAGCACTATCATCATCACCATCACCAATTCCATCACCTTGCCCATAATTATCTGCATTATCACCTATTCACACTCACCCCACCACCATTAAATTTTGACCTATCAACCCTCTTTCATTTTATTCTGAGACCTTGCACAATCAGGTACAAGTCAAACAAACAATTCTTGCAATTAGTATGAAAAAAATTCTGTCACAAATTTAAAATTTCCTTAAGTTGACCCATATTTACAGGCCTCTCAGAATTGTTTTCTGACGTTCACTATTGTTCAAGCATTGTTTTCCTGAAATGTTTAGTGAATATTGTGACTGATTGGGAGATATTATTCACTGTTGCTATTCATGTAAAAGTTAATATACTAGATAACCATTCCCTAATTTAGCATATAGAATTGTAATTACCTGAAATATATACAGTTATATACACCATACATCTGTGACCAAGATGCTGTACAATAGATATTCAAATTGATCTTTTTAGCAAATAAATGACTGACACTGTAGCAGAAAGATGCTGATATTTAATTTGTTTGTTGAGGTGTTATATCCTGAAAATATTTTACATGTAAAAACGGGATGTAATGTTCTATTTGTGAATGAAATTTCAGGAATTCTATTAAATACAAATGTTTTTATCATGTACAGAACTTGAATACTGTTTCATTTATTTACTATAATACCTATTGAAGTTCAATATAAGAGGGTCTAGAAACAGATTACCTTTTCAGTATAAGAAATTGTATCATTATTACGTAACCGCCCACCTTCATCAGCATTCCTTCGTTTTCAGCCATTTTATAATCAACAAGGGGGTACAAAATAGTGAAAAAATTGGTACATACAATCACCTTGCATTGCAACTGCTACCTTTAATAGAAAGCCTAATCTTATTCACTGAAATGATATTTTACGGCTTTGATTTACAATTTGTTTTCCATACACTGTGAGCAGAAGGGACAATGGACTGGGACAAAGGAAACAATCTCTATTCAAGCACTAACAATAGCTAGATGGACACACGAGAAATACCCATCTGTCTTAGCTGATTCTGTGGAAAAATGTTGAACTAGAGTCACACCTGGGTCTTTCTTTTGTGATCATGAAGCTATTGTGAATGCTTGAATGAAGTTGTTTACTTTGTCCCTTCTGCCGTGATAGTTTTGCCCATGAAACAGTGGCCAGATTCATGAAATGGTCTTGGCAATCTCCTCCATGCTTACTCTTGGCTATCCCCCTCACATAGTCTATCTTAGGGGATGGCACAAGAATTTTAGCTGTCTTTGCAAGAAGACCAGAAATGTCAATCATTCTACAATTTGCACGAGATCAAAATTTAAATGTGAATGATGCAACAGCTAAACAAAAGTAAGAGCAAATAGGGCAATGACCATACAAGCCATTCACTTGTAATGAGAACACTGAATTCATATGAAAATAGACCTCATGTATATTCTGGATTTGGTTGGTACAGTCTTATCTCATTATAACAAGGTCATTGGGTCCAGAGAAATTACCTCTTTACATTGAAACCTTGTTACATCAGGGCCAAAATACAATAGAATATTAAGAGTTGGGACCAGAAAAATTACCTTGTTATAACAAGAGCTCATTTTATCAGTGCTCTTTATAACGAGGTTTAACTGTATTTCTGAAAGAGCGCACAAGATCATTTCATGGCATTGGCCTCAGAATTCTGGTAACATGTTTTCTCCCAAATGCTATTGCATAATGAAGGGTCTTGCTGGAAAAATGTTGATGCAGAAGAACTTCATTGGTTTCAAAACAATTACTGCTATCAATAGATTTCCATACCCCCTTTAATAATTGGATTTGATTTTAAAAATGTTGGTGAACAGCCACCTCACATTACACTTCTTTTCGTGAGGCAACGTATTGCGAGCGTGTTCCAGTATTTGCAAAATTGGTTGGAAGATCGTACGACTGAAAGTTAGTAAGGTTGGTCTAAGTTGTCAAGTAAGTTATGTAGTCGCACTATATTCAACACACGGCTCACTAGATTTGAGAGAAAAAAAATCAAGATCTAATACCACAATGAAATCTAATCATCAGCCACTAGCAGAGCTGCCAACCTGTAATATTTTATTCCTCTTGGTAAGAATTTTCAATGAAAATAGGACACTTATCGGACGAAATAATGTATTCAAAATCTTTGAAATATGCTGTTCAAAAGTGCATGGAGACTAAGGATATGATATATTTTGCCTGAATTTAGGACTTTTCCTGTGAAATATTAGGATTTTTATAGAAATGACGTTGGCAGCTTTGCACTAGTGTTTGATTTTGTAAAATCATCCTCTAGAATAATAAAACTGCACATTAGGTATTTTCTATAAAACATTTTAAAGTCTTTATTAATTCTGAATACAAAGGAAATTACAAACTCTTCTTTAAAAGCAATGAATGATGACAAAAATACACTGATAATACTTTCAAATACATACTGGCGTGCACATTCATATCTATGCTGCAAATATTTCAATATCGCCAGTACATTAATATACATTTTAGCAATTGGCAGAAATGTAGGATTCACATGTTAATACAGTCTAATCTCATTATAACAAGATCCTTGGGACCAGATAATTTGCCTTGTTATATCAGGGGCAAATACAACAAAATAATAAGAGATGGGGCCAGGAAAATCTTGTAACAAATGGTTCGTATGTTAGGGCTCTTCATGATGAAGTTGGACTGTTCTAATGGAATTAAGTTCTGATATTTTCCATTCAACGATAAATTGGCTAAGAAAATTATCTTGGATTACAAGCTAAAAAGCAGAGATATGAATTCTATGTATGTTGCCGTATGATTTTATTGGGATTGCCATTTACAAAAATATTCTGAGATTCTGAATGGATTTTTCATCCAATGCGAAACTCTGCAATTTTTAGGAAACAGTTCCAATACTGAACCGCTTACTTTATATGACCGGGTATCTGGATTGCAAGATAGTGCCAAAGCATCACAGAACTAGATGAATCCTCCACAGCGCGCAGTCAAAATTTATGCCTCCACCATCACATGATCAGAAAAATATTACTACTTCTCCCATGCCATCAGAAACATTTTGGGTGATATTTCAATAAGTTTTTTGGCTCTGTGACCTTTGACCTTTGACCCAAAATCTAATCAGTTAATTCTCACAATCTTATATATACTTAAACCATGTTTGGTCAAAGTCCGCTCAAGGGTTCTGAAGTTCTTGCAGTAACGAGTCTCGGACGGATGCGGACACACGGACGGACAACCCCAAAACATAATGTCTTCGGCACCACCTAACAGAGGCATAAAAACTGGTACTTCTTTTACTTAAATTGAGATCCCCCTCCTCCTTTTCTTCCCTGACTAAAAGTCTGGGTTGTTATCAGGCATTTCTCAATGATATCTCATTTTCCAGGGGTGTTCATTGACCTATAGAAGGACAGAGCTTTTTGAAAGTGGATATAATAATCACTAATCATTTATCTCTGAAATTGAATTGGAACAAACTCTTTATAAAAGATCAAATACACATAACGCAAAGAAATTAATAAATTTGATAAATTAGAATAAAAAACACTTTTTTAACACAGTCGTTGATTTGACAATAACATATTGCATTCAAATTGATAGAACTTGTAACAAACTGAAATTAGGCTGATATCATAAAATATCAGCACACTTTTGAATGTCTAGATATATGGATCCCATGATAATGCAAACTTGTAATAAACTGAAATTAGGCAGATATCATAGAATATCAGCACACTTTTGAATGCCTAGATATCTGGATCTCATGATACTGCCAAACACAACACAAAAAAGCTTGTACTAGCCCTCTGTACGTTACTGAAAGTTTCCAACATGAACATTTTACAATCAGAAGTTGATTATCATTTCGCATGGATGAAACAGCAATAACACACCATGAATACTGTTTTTTTTTCATTACATTCAACTTATAACCATCTAAACGTGAAACAGTAACTTTGGCAAGAATTTCATTTCACCATCGTTGAGTTCTTGTGAATTTTAGAAAAGGAAAGTGCTCGCAAATATTTGTTCTCCAGGGTTTTTCAAACTTCTGGAGGAGTCAGGATCACAATCCATACTTAAATTCTCTTTTCAAAAGTGATTTTCCTTTCCTCTGCGAGACCGATTTGTACATATAGTCACCATCGTTCGGTACTTGTGAAAGCTCAGAAACGTAAATGGTCACAAATATATATATTTTTCTTAATTCCTTTGGAACTCTGCGCCACTATCCGTACTCAAATTCTCTCATCAAAAGAGATTTTCCTTTTCTCTGCAAGATCGATTTGTAATTGAGCTATCTGAGTCACCAGCATTGAGTCATTGTGAAAGTTCATAAAATGTTAATGCTCACAAATATATTTTTATTCAAAATTTCTTGATGACTCTGCCCCACCATCTGTCCTTAAATTCTCTCTTCAAAAGTGATTTCCTTTCCTCTGCAAGACCGATTTGTGCTTGAGCTTTCGGAGTTACCAGCGTTGAGGCCTTGTGAAAATTCAGAGAAGGTAAATGCTCGCAAATAGAGATTTTTTTCTTAATTCCTTAAGGAATTCTGCGCCTCTATCCATCCTAAAATTCTCTCTTCAAAAGTGATTTTCCTTTCCTCTGCAAGACAGATTTGTGTTCAAGCTTTCTTATTCACCAGCATCGAGTCTTTGTGAAAGTTCAGAAAAGATAAATGCTCGTAAATATAGATTTTTTTTTTAATTCGTTGGGAACTCTGCGCCACTATCCATCCTAAAATTCCCTCTTCAAAAGTGATTTTCCTTTCCTCTGCAAGACAGATTTGTAATTTAGCTTTCTTAGTCACCAGCATTGAGTACTTGTGAAAGTTCAAAAAAGGTAAGTGCTCGCAAATATATTTTCTCTCAATATTTTTTTAATTCCTAGGGGAATCTGCGCCACTGTCTATCATTAAATTCTTCTTTCAAAAGTAATTTTCCTTTCCTCCGCAAGACCGATTTATACTTGAACTTTCTTATTCACCAGCACTGAGTCCTTGTGGAAGTTCAGAAACGGAAAATGCTTGCAAATATAGATTTTTTTGTAATTCCTTGATGAATTCTGCGCCACTATCAATCCTAAAATTCTCTCTTCAAAAGTGATTTTCCTTTTCTCTGCAAGATCGATTTGTAATTGAGCTATCTGAGTCACCAGCATTGAGTCATTGTGAAAGTTCATAAAATGTTAATGCTCACAAATATATTTTTATTCTAAATTTCTTGATGACTCTGCCCCACCATCTGTCCTTAAATTCTCTCTTCAAAAGTGATTTCCTTTCCTCTGCAAGACCGATTTGTGCTTGAGCTTTCGGAGTTACCAGCGTTGAGGCCTTGTGAAAATTCAGAGAAGGTAAATGCTCGCAAATAGAGATTTTTTTCTTAATTCCTTAAGGAATTCTGCGCCTCTATCCATCCTAAAATTCTCTCTTCAAAAGTGATTTTCCTTTCCTCTGCAAGACAGATTTGTGTTCAAGCTTTCTTATTCACCAGCATCGAGTCTTTGTGAAAGTTCAGAAAAGATAAATGCTCGTAAATATAGATTTTTTTTTTAATTCGTTGGGAACTCTGCGCCACTATCCATCCTAAAATTCCCTCTTCAAAAGTGATTTTCCTTTCCTCTGCAAGACAGATTTGTAATTTAGCTTTCTTAGTCACCAGCATTGAGTACTTGTGAAAGTTCAAAAAAGGTAAGTGCTCGCAAATATATTTTCTCTCAATATTTTTTTAATTCCTAGGGGAATCTGCGCCACTGTCTATCATTAAATTCTTCTTTCAAAAGTAATTTTCCTTTCCTCCGCAAGACCGATTTATACTTGAACTTTCTTATTCACCAGCACTGAGTCCTTGTGGAAGTTCAGAAACGGAAAATGCTTGCAAATATAGATTTTTTTGTAATTCCTTGATGAATTCTGCGCCACTATCAATCCTAAAATTCTCTCTTCAAAAGTGATTTTCCTTTTCTCTGCAAGATCGATTTGTAATTGAGCTATCTGAGTCACCAGCATTGAGTCATTGTGAAAGTTCATAAAATGTTAATGCTCACAAATATATTTTTATTCAAAATTTCTTGATGACTCTGCCCCACCATCTGTCCTTAAATTCTCTCTTCAAAAGTGATTTCCTTTCCTCTGCAAGACCGATTTGTGCTTGAGCTTTCTGAGTCACCAGCGTTGAGGCCTTGTGAAAATTCAGAGAAGGTAAATGCTCGCAAATATAGATTTTTGGTAATTCAATGAGAAATTTACATCACTTTCTGTCCTTACATCCTCAATGAAATGTGTTTTTTCTGTCCTCCAAGTGACCAAATCAAACTTGAGCTTCCTCGTCGCCAAGGTGAGGCTTCATTTGTTTGTATCTGATATGCCCTCTAGTATTCTCCTCTTCCATTCTTCGTAGTCGTCCTGCTTACTCTCTTGGATGCTTTTGCTTTGCTTCGGTGGACTGGCGCCCTCTGCAGATTGAGAAAATAAAAAATATATTTGAAAATGGGTGAATAAAAACACAATTTTTCTTCCTACCTTCGGGCACAAATCTAAAATCTGCTGGCAGATCTTCAAAGGATTAAATGGTTGGTTGTCCATGCTGGTAAGTCCGTAAATGTAAACTTGCTCAACAAATGCAAACTGATTTTGTGTTCTTCCAAAAGGGGCCAAAAATATCAACCATACCAGTATCAATGAAAATTTAAGGTTGATTCAGGCAAGGAATTAATTACAGGTGATTACAAGGAAGATTTTCTTGATGGATGAATCCAAATGATATGAATATTATCTACTATCAAATAATATTTCAGATTTAATTAGATCACAGCACAAGATATGCTGTTACAGATACATTGCATGTACCTACATTCAGGACAGACTCATACAAACATAGTCCATTAATATCTGGAACCAACTGAAACTTCTCATCACAATGTTGCCTACTTTAGACAGTTCCAAATACCTAGTGCCGAAAACTTTATACTGTACGGGATATCATGTTTTGAAAATTCAGCAAAGCTATTGTTTAACTACATTCCCTCTTGTTAATGTATGTGTTGTTATTTTTTTTCAATGAGCATTTCACAATATTCAATGCTAATTGTATTCAATTTAAAACTTAATTTAATTTCTGAAAATAGCCAATTATTCTTATTGAATTAAACTGAAAAAACATAGCCAATAGGATACTGCTGGTACATTTGAATGTTATATCTTGCTTATTGTTGATGTTATTTATGTTATTGTTATCAAACAGGGCCTCATGGAAGACCACTAAATTGGTGAAATAAGCCACCGTGTGTAAACATCAGAAATAAATAAATAAAATAAAATAAATACATCTTCACATATTTCTCACCTTCAAATGATTTCTCAAGGTCATCCATCCATGAATGATGTCTCTTGGATTGTTTAGCTTTCTTTTCACCTGTTTAAAAAAAAAAAAATAAGAAGAAGATTAGATGCTCTTAGAATGTTTATATTTCTGCCATAATAATACAGGACTCTGCCTCAGTCAAATCTATTGGGATGACAGAAATCTGTTCGACTTGAAAGAAATTTGACTAAGAAGGCTAATAACACAATGTTTTATATGGTTTTAATTGTTTAAAAAAAGTCCCATCAACTTTTAGGCAATCATTTGACTTATGCAGAGATTAATGTATACATATGCAAGTGTGAAAGACAAATGCTGAAAATCCAATTTCTTTCTCGATGCAAATAAGTATGAAATTCATTTCACAAAATTACATTCAACAAGACAGCTTTTATACTATAAAATTGTATTTTCACAAATTCTGCAACCATAAATTCACTAAAAACTTGTGCAGAATAATTTTAAAAACGTGAAAATAACAACTCGCTGATGTGGACAAAGGTCTGAAATTCAGTGAATTCTCTCAAATTTATGTACGTTAAATTATTTGTTTAACAGTATTACAAATTCTATATTACAAGTATTAAAAGGGATTACCCACACGGTAAGACATTCTTTTTAAAGGTGGATTGCTTACCTAATAACAGAGTGGCATGTTTTTCCATCTCTCCACAAAGCTTGTCAAAGGTTCCCCTTCGTGTACCTGTCATTTCAACAAGCTTAGTCTTGTCTACTTTGATCTTTTGGCGCCTGTAAAGGAAAAGAAATAATAATGTTAATGAGATTGAAATATAAACATTAAAACATTTTTTAACCAATTGACTACTGAAATATTAAATTCCCATAGGCTTATACAGAGAGTACATGGTTCCAGTAGTCAATGGGTTAAATATCAGCATGAGAAAATGAAAAAAATGTCAGTGTTTATCGATCAAGGCATATGACCTCTAGAGCTTGTCCACAAGCGGGTCTGTTTTAGTTATATTTGGACCTACCAAATTCCAGCATCGAAAATACAAGAAGGCAAGGGCGATTAGCCCTCCAAACCTTTAAAATATCCCCTGTAAACTCCAAAAGAGCCCCTGGAAAACATATTATGGAAGCTTTATTCAGGAGGAAAATGTAAACAAAAATTGCCTTGTCACCTTTGTGTGAAGGGCGATCAGCTCCAAAATAGCCCTCACAAAACATATGGAAGTTTTATTCAGGAGGAAAATGTAAAAAATTGCCTTGTCACCTTTGTGTGAAGGGCGATTAGCCCCCTGACCTTTGAAATAGCCCCTGTAAGCTCCAAAATAGCTCCTGCAAAACATATTACGGCAGCTTTATTCAGGAGGAAAATGTAAAAGATTGCCTTGTCACCTTTGTGTGAAGGGAGGTTAGCTCCAAAATAGCCCTCACAAAACATATTATGGAAGCTTTATTCAGGAGGAAAAATGTAAAAAAATTGCCTTGTCACCTTTGTGCGAAGGGCGATTAGCCCCCTGACCTTTGAAATAGCCCCTGTAAGCTCCATATAATAGCCCCACAAATTATAGGAGCTACATTCTGGAGTAAAATGTAAACAGAACCCATGTAAATAAAAAAAAAGGGTACTTTTTTCCCTGTCACCTTTGTTCACATCATGATTTAGGCCAGCTTTGGGCTTATAATAATATATGCAATTTATATAGCGCACATATCCACTCTCATTGCTGAGTGCTCAAGGCGCTTTGCATTTATTACCCTGGCTTTAGCCCGGCAGCCACCAGCGCACTTGGCATTTCAAGGAATAAAGATTCCTGCCAGGTACCCATTCACCTCACCTGGGTTGAGTGCAGCACAATGTGGATGAATTTCTTGCTGAAGGAAATTAACGCCCTGGGTGGGACTCGAACCTACGACCCTCTGGTTGAATGGCGAGAGTAATGACCACTACACAACGACGCCTCCACTGGAATTGGAGGCTATATGGAATTGCCTCAGCAAGCCTAAAAGTTTGTGTAAATGGGGTCTTAATATCATGGCTATCTTTATGAAAGATCTGACAAAGCCTCGGGCAGGCCTAAAAGTTTGTGTAAATGGGGTCTTAATATCATGGCTATCTTTATGAAAGATCTGACAAAGCCTCGGGCAGGCCTAAAAGTTTGTGTAAATGGGGTCTTAATATCATGGCTATCTTTATGAAAGATCTTTCAAAGCAAACATACTCAAAGACGAACTCAAATAATTGGACAAATCAAATAAATTACCACCCATCTCCCTCTCTCTCTATCTCTCTGTAATCTATTCATAAAGTGGGTTTCGGTTTAAAGTTTACAAGCATAATAAAGATACAACACATGGTGATATAAAAAATATACAAACAATAATTGATTTTAGTTGACACATTTGAATTGGTAAAGACACAATTTATGCTCACTTGTGCCAGCAAATAGGGGTCTCCAGCTGAAACATGGCTATTGCTGTTACTGATTTTGTGTCTGCTCTAGCTAGTCCTTTAGGAAAGGTAGGTTTTGATATTTTGATATAATCTTTTCATGTCTGAAAGCTTGCTTGCTGGTTGTTATAGCTCTTCATTGATAGTCATGTTTGTATGTGTTTTAAAGGGGAACTACACTCAGAGATTAAATTGCTATCATTAAATGAAGAAAAATAAGATGAACAAAACTGTGAAAATTTGAACAAAATCGGATAATCCATTCAAAAGTTATGAATTTTCAAAGTTTCGATTTACACCACTCATGGGCTCCTTAAATTGGCAAACGCACAGGCACAAAATGGCTGCCAACATGGAAAACTCTCCATTCGCTTTGTACACAAAATTTCAAATTTTCCTCTTTTTTAAGAAAAGTAGACAAAATTTTGTTTCTTCGGTTAGATATATTATAGCCACATCAATTCTGCAAGCATTCCAGAAAGAACGGGGTGGATTCCTCATTTGAAATATGATATTGATCCATTTTCAATAACTTTATATACAAAGTGAATGAGAAGTTCTCCATGTATGACATCACAGATTATGCTAATTAGCTATATGCATGCCATTTCAAGGATGCCCAGCACAGGTGAAAATGATAACTTTGAAAATTCATGACGTTTGAACGGATTATCCAATTTTGCTCAAGTTTTCACAGTTTGTTCATCTGAATTTTCTTCATTTAATAACAGTACATTATTGTCTGGGTGTAATTCCCCTTTAATGTTACATATTCAGAATAAAGAGCTGGCTGATTGTAAACACATTCAAACAAACAAAATAGATGATTTTTAACCACACACAGCCTTGTTATATGCCTCCACCATCGTGCTATCAGAACATAACTGAAGGATAAACATGTATGCATGACTGACAAATATATTCATTAAAACATATAGATACAAATAATCACATATTCTGTACGCTGTACAAGTGGAAATTAAAGCTATTCTGTTAAACTGTTCTTATCTTATCATCATATCAAGCTAAATCAATGTACTTTAGGAATTCTATGACCTTTGACTCCTTACGTCATAGTCATAATACGATCAGAGACCCCAAACATTATATGGATGAGGTAAATTATATTAAAATGAGAATAATTCAACAGCTGAACAAAATCTGGTCATTAAGAAAAGTAAATACAGTTTTAACGGTTACTCCACGCCAAAAATAACTTGCTTTTATTAAAAGCGCAAAAATTAGACGAACATATCGAAAAAAGTTTGAGCGAAATCAGACAATTAATAAAGAAGATACACATTTTTGAAAGATATCCCAAAAATAATCCCAATAGTTATATTTTTAGCAAATTTGAGAAAATTACATTTATTTCACACTTCAAGATTATGCAAAGAATGGTTGTCTGATTTTGCTCAAATTTTCACAGTGTGTTCATCTGTTTTTTCTTCATTTAAAGAGAGCAAGGCAATTCCAGGATTTGGTTTCCCTTTACGACCTTGAGAAATTTTAATGGCTGGCGAGTGCATACAAGATATTTGCTTTCAGAGAAATTATGTGGATCAAATCAAATTTAGTACACAACAATATGATTCAATGAAATTTTATTGTTTACTCCTGGGCAATCATTAAAGATAGGTTTGGCGGAACCTCTCAAAGAAACTTACTTGCATATGGTGTAGAGGGCAGCACCTGTGAAAAGTGGTTTGCTGAAATCAACGTCATCTTTAAAAGCTGCCGAGACCTTTTCTTCAAACTCTTTGCGATAGCTATGGGGTGAATAGAAAATTGACTTTTGAAAATGAAATATATGTATACAAATATTTGCAAGGAAATCATTAATAATAATCATATATAAACATTTGATATTTTAAGAAATGTATTTTGAAGAAAATTGAACCTTTTCCCTATATCAGACTTAGCCATAACAAGGCGGCTGAACAATGATTATGCTTAAAACTGTGGCCATCCAAATAGAAATATTAATAGCTGTCGGGATACATGGATTGGGCATAAAGCGAAAACAGTATTTCAGAGTACACGACAAGCACCATTTACTATTTTTCACATAAGATTTCTGTGACTTTTAAAAATTCTTACAAAGCTTTATTACTGGATAGCTCTATTAAAAAAGTTATGCTCCTTTCAAGAGGGGGGTGGTTACTTTTTGTTGTTTTTCAATGATGTCACCCACCTCTGACAGACTGCATTTGCATCATATATCATCATCCCCAACACATCCAAACTAAAGTGCAAGATCTCGGGTGGTACCACTCAGATTTATTGTACCAAAATTCACTTTGAGATGGGAAAAATAACAGATGTTAATAGCAATTTGAATTCACTTTGATGATGATGATGATGGCATCTTGTATACCGCTGGTCTACGCCTCAGCTGGGCGCTCATGGCTCTCAATTACTCTTAAATAATGTCTCAGAGATTTCAATGGTCTAATCAGTGCTATGATTTATCTTTCACTCCAAGGACTCCCAGTGATGGTACAATTTGGTTATTCTTGGAATGACCAGGGAGTGGGGAACAGATAGGTCTCTTTAGGTAGGACTCAAAGGTTGATTGCATCTCTGCTCTCATGAGGAAGCAGGGAAGGCTATATAACAGATGTAACAGATTTAAGCAATTTGAATATTAACAAAAGTTTTGATTTCCCAAAAAATTCAGCCATTAATGCAGTTCCATATTTGTAAAGTAACTAAAAAATAACTTCAGTGTAGGAAAAATGAACAAATGTGACTCGCCACAGGAAAATGAGACAATCAACAGCAAATCTACTTTCGTTTATAGAGCCTCAAACATGACTTATTCACTTTGATTTGTGTCTATAGTATAATATTATCAAAATTTGCCTTGTAGCTTTTGTGGTTGATTTTCTTGTTTTGGATTGCATAGGGTTTCTCTCCGAGTGTGCGAGCTTGAAATTAGTGAACTTCAGAACTGCAACAAAAATAAGTTTACAAAGAAGCATCGGGATTAGCTGTAGAAGGTCATGTATGTCCTAAATGGCGTCGCATACATACCTCTGAAGGACTGCATTCGCATTATCTATCACCCCAACACATCCGAACTGAACTGCAAGATCTCGGATGGTAACTGTTGGATTTAGGTCCAGTAGGGTTTGAACCGTCTTGAAGGAGCTCATATAGACTTTCTTATTCACTCCCGATAGCTGGACAGCAGATTCCTAAAATGGAGATTAAAATATTGGAGGGACTGAACTTTAAAAT
This sequence comes from Temnopleurus reevesii, assembly GCA_036244855.1. Taxonomy (NCBI): domain Eukaryota; kingdom Metazoa; phylum Echinodermata; class Echinoidea; order Temnopleuroida; family Temnopleuridae; genus Temnopleurus; species Temnopleurus reevesii. The sequence continues at coordinate 13,011 of BQKZ01008208.1, read as the reverse complement.
TTTCAGGGGATCTACAAATAGTTCTCCAGGAGACTCTCACAGAAAATTTTAGTGGAGCTATTATTGGGTCTCCATTGAGTAAGATTGGGGATACAAGGGGCTCTATAAATCACTCCCCAAAACTGAACTGCAAGATCTCGGATGGTGACGGTTGGATTTAGGTCCAGTAGGGTTTGAACCGTCTTGAAGGAGCTTGCATAGACTTTCTTATTCACTCCCGATAGCTGGACAGCAGATTCCTAAACTGAAGATGGAAATATTGCATGGAGCTATAAATTAGCTCTCCAGGAGGCTCTCCAGGAAAATTTTATTGGAGCTAAATTGCGTCTTCATAAGGTACGATTGGGGTTACAAGAGGCTATAAAATTACTCCCCCAAAAAGCATTTAAAGGGGAGCTTTATGAAAGCATCACTCTCTCCTTAAAATTTAGTCCCTGATATCGGTTCAATTGGGTGGTTTTCCATATTGCCTGGGTGAGTTGTGATGACATTTTTCATTGTAATACTTTTGCTCTCCATGGGGAGGGGTGGGGCGGCCGGGGGAGGGGG
>BQKZ01008207.1:4188-27338 GCA_036244855.1 Temnopleurus reevesii | reverse complement strand
TATTGGTTATAATATCTACTGCCCTGTTCCAGAATAAGATAATGAAATGATTAGAAATCGAAAACAATTATGATAATGTTGCAATGACCATTGACTATTTGCAGGTGCCAAGGCGTTAGCATTGAAGAGGGTTTCACAAGCCCAGAAAGGATCGGAATTTGCTGCCCGAGCTGGATTCGGCAACGCAATGAAAGACTTTCCAAAGGCGACTCTAAACCTGGTCAAGAACATCCCTTTCATGTGTGTAAACGGGGCTGCAATCACCGAATGGTTTATCATTTCATCTCTTGCAACGTTCGGTCCAAAATTCATGGAGACACAGTTCAATATATCAGCAAGCGATGCAGCATTAAAAACGGGTAAGAAAAAACATCTCACTACTTAAATTCATGCAAGCAAAAAAATCTGATCACTTAGTTTTGAAATCGGCAGTTAAATTAAGGTTTTTATATGATGCGTTGAGTTTTATAACTTGTTAGTTTAACATTCGGAGGATAGAAACTCTGACGTTAATCATTGAAAACATATTATTCTTTTATTAAAATGTTTTAAAAACGTGTTGGGCGAAGTAAATGAACTGACGATAATGTAGCAGCGGGGGATGGAATTCCTTCTTGTGAGCAAGCATCGACGGATAAAAACTTTCGACATGAGAAAGTGTGGATAAATGCGAATTGGGAATTACTAATGTAAAATCGTATTCAACCTACATCCTAGCTGCATGATCCATTTCTTTTCCATTCTTTATTGCAAGTGTGGGAAATGTTTACAGCCCAGTCTGAATGCGGGCGTCGTAGGTTATGGGATGAAAGTGTGGAACATTTCCCTGCCTCATCTGGGCATTGTCCACACTTTATTTATTCACAGTGGGCGCCTGGAACCGCGGATAATATTGAAGAGATCAGCAGGATTATGCAGTTGGAGACGTATAGAATTTCGGTGACATTCAATGTAAATTGTAAAAAACGACAACACATACTCACAATAATACAAATTTCATTCCTTTCATTTTCAGGTTTTCTGGTGATACCAGCCAGTCTCCTTGGAGCACTGGTTGGAGGTTGGATCGTGACCTACTTCAACTTTCACTTCCGGGGCATGATCCGTTTCTGTCTTGGTAGTCTTCTCGTAGCCCTATGTATGTTACCAGCATTCGCCATCCAATGTCCCAACGTACCATTTGCTGGAGTCTCTATCGGTTATGAAAACAGGTGGGCATCAATGCATTCTATGTTGGTATTGGATAAAGTCTTGGAAATCAAGATTCATTGACTTTTAATGTTGAATATGAAGCTGAAGTTGAATTAGGTATAGCGAGAATAGTATATTTTCTCAGAAGTTAGTGACCCTTAAGTGAGACAAACTGGGCAATTGTTGGTGGGGTCCATGTCGCATGAAATTTTGAATTTGTATTTTGAGATATCTTGGCTTGAGTAAATTTTAATTTAATCAATATACATTTCGTTACCAATATCTGTTTCTTTGCGCTCCATACTGTGAGTTGATTTATTTTTATGGGCACTGTCTGATAATCAATACTCAATTTCGATGCAATAAAAATCTTAATCTCATATTATAATTATCTGTTTGTCATGCGTCAATATTCTTTTTCATCAATCCCAAATTTTGGGTAATTATCCGTCTTATATCTAAATATCGTATTTCATTTATATGACCCAGCGAGTTCGAGAATGGTGAAATCGGCAGCAACCTCACAGCACCATGTAACGCAGGGTGTGGATGCCCCTCCACATACGATCCAGTATGTGGTACGGATGGCGTTCTTTATTACTCTGCGTGCTTTGCTGGATGTCTAGAGACCGGAGAGATTGATGGAACGCAAAAAGTATGTCAAAAATATGGTTTTTTTCAAATTCACGAATAAATTCCCGTGCGTTCTACAAGCATTGCTATTTTTTTGCATGTCCTGCCATTCTGTAAATAATACACTTTGCCATTCAAATATGAAGGGTTTATAATTTATGATGAATTATCATGTAAATGTTATTTTTATGCCCCGCTCCCCCACCACAGTTAGGTGGTGCCGGAATTATTGTTTTTATTAAATTTTCCAATAATTTTCATTATCTTTATTATTTTAAATTATTATTGGAATGGAAAAAAGTGAAGTAAACTTGAACTTCTTTTTTTTTTGTTGTACGTTATACTTTAGCATGAGCTCAGATGCAGATGGTTCAGATGAACTGAATCCTTTTAAATGAACTTCCCAAATCGTTATCTACACTTTTTACTATAGAGCTCTATAACTACCCATTAGAAAACAGATTTGACGTTTATCCGGGTCTTTCATGACCCTATCTTCATAACGCATGTCTGGTATTATAACAATTATTTCATTAAAAAGCAAAATTGTGTGATGGAAATGATTAATTTACGTTTCATTTATGCAATATATTTTTTTTCCTTTCTTTTTTTTTTTTTACAATTTGATGCGTTGTGTAAAAATAAATTTTGAATTTATATCTTTCTCCAAACAGATGTATACCAACTGCACGTGTATTGAGAACACTACCTCAAACACATCAGACCCTGGAAACTTCACCGGCGGATCGGCTGAACTCGGACGATGTCCACAGTCTTGTGCGAATGAAAATCTTTATATTTTTCTCACATTTTTGCAACTCGTGGGCACCTTTTTAGCTCTGGTTCCATCAACAATGGCGTCTATTAGGTATTTTATGTTACTGTGGTTTCATTTAACTAGATAGAACTCGTTACCACATTAATATTTATTCGTGATTAATCATAACCACGTGTCCAATCTACCAATGTCATATTTTTAATTTGTGATTCTATCATTAATATGAGTTACAATCATCATACAATTGGATCATGTATTTTTTAAAATCAATTTAGATAAATTATACTGCTTTAATGCACATATATTTGAAAACACTATCATGATAAAGTACGTGACCCACATGAACGTTACCGTCATTTTTAATATTCGTAGTTTATATCATTCCCCCATAATACTTCCCCAAATCCGCCGAAAGGAGATGGTTTTCTTTACTTTTATAAAATGTCTGTGGCTTCAAAGATGCTTAAATAGTCTTTTAGTATCGAAGACCAAATAATTTACTATAATTTACATTCCCCTCTTTTTCATTATAGATGTGTGTCTCATGATCAACGATCTTTTGCTTTGGGCATCCAATCTCTTTGCTTCAGAGCATTCGGTAAGTGTCTAGTATGTCTAGTATATTTGATGTTCAGGTCAATTTTAGTTGCCAACTTGTCATGTTAGGAATAGATTTAGAATATCGAATCGATGTACTAAAGATATTTAGAGATATAGCTCAAAAGTTTTTTTTTATAAAAACAATTTTACCAAATCGAGAACACTTCAATCATCAGCCTTCTTTTGATCAACATCTCTAGTTATAATTTGTACTAAGCTATAGCAAATCAAGTGAATTCATGCCTAGTGGGTTGATATAGTCAATTTTACACTCTCCAAGCAAATTTATATATGAATATATGTAAATTCATATTTATATAATTTCATTTCTTCTTTCAGGCACGATTCCTGGACCAGTCGTATTCGGTGCACTCATAGACAGGGTATGTGTCCTCTGGCAAGACTCCTGCGATGGCCAATCATGTCTCATCTATGACAACAAAATGTTCGGACTTACTGCACTGCTACTTTGCATGATGTTCAGACTTTTAACAATATTCGCCTTCATAGGTGCTTTGGCTTTCTATAAACCGAGTGAGAATGAGAGAATAGGGACGGTAGCCGTCGATGCAAACGTGGAAGAAAACTTAGAACGGAAAGATGATGCTGCGTGATAGTGGATCATTACAGTACTTTAAATTTATAACTTATGTCATATAAAAATCGTTATTTTGCTGAGATAGAGACTTTCTCTATAAGACTTATTTTTGTAAGATTTTATAAGAGGCGGAAGTTTTACACGAGCTGGTAGACATGGCCCCGGTTGGAAGGAGTTTCATGACAGCGAAAGGCCTTTGACTTTATGCAGAACGCAGGGACTAAATTCAGAGGCTCGACAATGGTGTTCATCGATGCATCATAAAAAAAATGTATGCTTCAACGACACCAATGATTTCTTTTATTGGAAGCCATCAAAGCATCTTGTTTCAGAAAACAAAATTATGAATAGATTGATTTATGTCGTTTGAAGCGCAACTCTTCTGATTGTCGCCAATCCTGTCACATTACTTTTGTAGAAAAAGCAATGCCGAGAAAATGCCTTGTTATTATAAACTCTCATACCCTGTTCATGCTGATAAGGCATGGCGGTGAACAGTCAGGTAAAATCTAGAGGTTTTTTTTCTCGCAGTATATCAGACAATAGATCAGGACAATAAAAATTGACGGGAAAGAATCCAAGTGCCATATGAGACTAGTATTACCCGGGATTGATCAGTGTTAATAGGGTAGGCCTTTAGGTTTCCTAGTATCTCTTCAAAATCCATGCCAGATAATTACTTTCTGACTTTTGTAAATTTAATTTGTCCAAATACTTCTCAAATACAACTTTTTGAAGTTGATTCTGTGATAGATTTGATTCTTATACGTATTAAAAGATTTCTCAGGGAATGTGGATGTAAAAAAATGCCTGTTTGAATAATTTCCATGTACGAACTCTAAAGCACTTTCTATTATGTGCTGAATTTGGTTTCAATAACTACGCAGGAAAAGTTTTCGAAACAGTCCTTATGTGAACATACTTTATTTACAAAGGTGATTTACATACAATCACCGTGTAATTGAAATGAGATGACGAAATCTATCTATATATTACCATAATTGCCGCTGTTTTGCTGCTCAGTGATGGCGATACAACATCAAACAAAGATTTTAGGTGATAATCTATTGTTCTAGTACAATAGTTTGGTATCCCAAAGTTACGTTTATTTCTGGAACATACTGCTATAGACTCTCCTTTTTATAAGAGATGTAGAAAAGGCAATCCTAACAATGCATGTTCTTGTCAAATTTCCGACTGATGGTTCTTTGATTTGACCTATATCTTTTTATGGAAATGCATGTTATTTTGCCATTGAACTCGTCTTTCTTTTTATGCCTTTCACGAATACATCATTATCGCAATGACTACATATTTCATATTTTCACAGGGTATTCTACTTTGCTATTCGAATATCATCAAGTAGGCCCTTAGATAGCTTCTTATCGAAGCTGCACTGGGCCGGGTTAGTTCAGAATTTAAATGAATATGATGTACAATTGTATTACACATTTATTTCGAGCTTTAGACAGTATAGTTGGTCAAAAAGAAAAGAAAAGACCTGAATCATTTCACAAAATTGTTTACGGGCATGTCATGTACCTATGGGGGGTGGGGGGAGGGATCTACTGAGCTATCGCTAAAATTTATTTCGAATGTTTGTTGGATGATATTAATACGATAATTTTGCGTAACTGCGAAAATAGTCCTAGATGTTTAGAACAGATATGTCTCCCATCAATTTTTGCAATGAGGCGAACATGGTATTGTTTTCGCAATATGCGCTCTGTCAAATTTTTATATTCTACTTATGTATACGTTATACGTAAAGGTGTTCTGTATTCGTATATTTGTATAGAGGGGCAATAAAAGTATTCTCAAAGTTATTCTGTGAATCAACAATTGTCCGTATATGATGCAATGTATTATGGTGTTATTAGAATTTTTAAAGTATATACTTACTTGCCTTTGAGGTGTTATTTTGTGTTATTTTTCAGTCTCTTAGGTGCTAAAACAGTAGTCTTCGGTGCTGAAAATTAGCACCTTTATATCATTTCCCATATACGAGGTATTTCTTGTGTTAAACACAGTTTGCGCTTTACAGTGTGTATTATACAGTGCTAAGTATTTTATTCAAAATTTGAAATGGCAAATGCGATGATGATGGTGACTGCATGGTGATGATGATGACGATAATGAAGATAATGAAGATAATGATGATGATGGTGATGGTGATGATGATGGTGGTTACAATAATAGTGAGGATGGTATGGTGATAATTCTGATATGATAAGGCGTATAGCTAGGGGCGGGGAGGTGTGGTGTCAGGCCCCTGCCCCGTAAAATCGCAAAAATGGTGTCTACCCCGGCCCCGGTTCAAGTGCAATCATGCTGACTACGCGCTACGTTGATAGTGATGATGGTGTGGTAATGACGAAATTGATGATGATGATGATGATGATGATGATGATGATGATGATGATGATGATGATCATGATCATGATGATGATTGTGGTGGTGGTGGTGGTGTTGGTGATGGTGATTGTGGTGGTGGTGGTGGTGGTGGTGATGGTGGCGGTGGTGGTTATGGTATGACCGTGTGATGATGATGATTGTGGTGGTGGTACTGGTGACGGTGGTGGTTAGTAATGATGACAATGTTAATGATGATGATGGTGATGATGATGATGATGATGATGATAGTGGTGGTGGTGGTATGATTGATTGGTCAAGGACAGCTCGGCATCCCGTCCCATCTGCCCATGATCCACGCCCGGTTGTGTATGCAGTTAGATGCCACCAACAACTCAAATGATTGATAACTCAAAGGTAGGCGCATGTGCAGGATTGCATGGCTCAGGGGTATACGTAAAATCATGTTCAAAACTCTCAGGTATCTACACCCCCCCCCCCCCCCCCCGAGGGTGATCACTTGGCTGCTTCGCTCTTTTTTCATTACTTTTGTTTCCTTCGCTTGTTTTCTTCTTTCAAAAATTGTAAAGGGGCGCCCGCTCCACCATCAGCCCCATGGGTGCGGCCTGGTACCGCCCACAGGTATCTATATATCTGGAAAGAAACACGCGATACATGTACTCGAATGCACAAGTGTGAATACCATTTTTAGCTACTTTTCTTATAATTCAAAACCGAGAACCCTCACCCTATACCCTTGATACGCACATGGCCTGATAAAATCATTGAATAAAAAATTAAATGACCTCGATTAAATAATATTGATAATTTTCATTTACATGAAGAATCAATAACATCTATCCTGGCAGTTCAAACTCCATCGCTCTAGGTGAAAGCGCCAGTGTTTTCTCCAAACCATGGACCTAGGAGAAAACTGACACCATAAAATATATCACTCAACCGTGTGTTTTACTTTTGTGTGTGAGGAATTCGAATGAACTGTGTGTGCTGGCAGGTGAATTATAGTGTGTTTACGATATGTACCGTCTATCTCCTTATATTGCACCGTTTTTATTGTTGTGATCAGCTGAGCACCCGCTGTGCTGTTAATTGTGGACTGTTGAAAATTCGAGAATTGGGCGGAGAAAATTGAGCAAGGTAAAAAATTCAGCTTTTTTTCTAGTAATTTCTCTATTCATGTGTTCGTGTCATATGGTATTTTGCTTTTAAAATACCTCAAACTTCTGATTTACTCTCTCGATTCATGAAAGTTTAAACCTCTTGCGAGCCTTGTCTTCGTCGCGATGTTGTCCCATCGCCGCACTCACATCAACTGCCCTGCCGCTCCTTTCCGCATTCCGCCCCCTGTATTTTGCCAAGAATTGTCACAATTGTTTGTTATTTTGACTCTCTTTGGAGCAGAACAGTGGGCTCGGAGTATTTGACACCTAAGTTATTATTTTATTTCTCGTGAACATTTTAGTTTAGATGTCTATTTCATAGTCTTTCTTTGCTTATTTTTGTAGTAGACACCACTTACCAAAATAGTCTGAATACCAGACTTGTTTTGCTTTCTGTGAGTCTCAATATGACTTTCCATTTGCCAATATCTTGCTTTTTGTTTTATCCTAATTGTTGATGAAATATTTATGGAAACGGATGCTGTATTCTATTTGGAGAAAATAAAATTCAGTGTATTTAGTTTGTATCATTACTTACTATGGTCAGAAAGTAAAGACTATTATTGCCTTGAAAACTGCGTTTTATTCTTCCTGGTATATGACCCATGAAATCCCTCGGTGCATTGTGGGGAGCCTCCGTGGCCTAATGGATAAGGCATCGGTCTCCTAAACCGGGGATTGTGGGTTCGAGTCCCACCGGAGGTGCATTTTTTTCTCTACAATATATTTTTTTTTCTCGAACACATACATTTTTTTTGTTATGATCACCCTCTTTTTTTCAACAAAATAGGCAAGTTAAAACCTCGTGTAATATAAAAATCGAGTGAACAGTATGTACAGCACAGATATTTTATTTTCCGCCTGACTTTAAATACATGCACAGCAATGAAAGAGGAATACAGTTTACAATTGAATGTTTGTAGCAATACTGCCAGAATAGTAATTATGTCCTTACTCCTCATTTTAATGATTCATCTAATGATTGGTATAATTTCATCTGTTATAAAAAAAAATCATCTTTAAAAGAATAAAACACCGAAATTATTTGTGGAAAGGTACATGTATTAATAAACGAGTAAAACTGAAGATGACATGGGCGTTTGCGCAAATCTCGGCCAAAATCTGAGAAGGGAAAGAGGGTTGGGGGGCGTGGATGGGGTGAAATGAAGATTTTTGGGGATGGTAAAACACCTTTCCTCGGCTCTACACCAGTTGATGTCATTGGTTGGTCAACAGAGATATTTTACTGCATGATCAGTGCTCTATTCAGACAAGGATTACCCGGATCCAAATCCCCTTTTCGATGGGTTGCTGACCTCGATTTATATTTGATGGACTCAGGTCTTTGTCAACTCTTTCCTATTGTGGTTTTACATAAAAACCTTCTCATCTTCTGTCATACGGATCATGATTTATACACAGCAGAGTGTTCAAATAGAAACTCCGTTCGTCTCATGTTGCACCTGACATGATAAAAAGAACCAAATACAGTCAAACCTGTCTATATAGTAGACACTGTCTATATATATACTGGCCACTTATATTGATTCCCTCCAAGTGAAAATGCGCATTATAGAACCTGTCTATAGAGGCCACCTGCCTACAGTGGCCACCTTTTCTGTTTCCCTTGGGGTGGCCTCTGTAGACCGGTTTGACTGCATTATCAAATATAATTCATGATCTTATGGCAATCCTGTTTACTGATTCTAATTGTCAAGCATGCGTGTATACGACTGCCATGCGCGTTTTTTATTTTGTGATAGGAAAATGGCCAAAGTAGCCCATAGTTCGGGGCATCCATAATTATGACGAACATCACATATCAACCTGAACAAACTTTGAGCATTTCTCTTTTTCAGTAATATATTTAATTTATTTCGTTTTTTTTTCTTTGTTTGTTTGTGTTTGTGTGTGTGTGTGTTTTTTTCCTGGGGGGGGGGGTACTGAATATTCCATAATTAATATTATTGTGTCCAACGAATTATTTCTCGAATGAAGGTGGTGTTATTATCAGTGTTTTTTATTTTTCCAGTAAACATGGAGCCTATTCATGTTATTGACTGTGAAAAGACCCCCCTTCTGCATTGTGCGTTCACGGGAAAGAGCGATCGAGCTATTGTCCTCTTGAGTTGACTTGAAAGATAACCAACACAATGACAAAGTCTGATCCCATTATCACGTCTGATCACGTGTGTTTGTCCACACAGTAGGATAAAGCAGTCTAATCTAAGAAAGATACTCACATCGTTCATATGAAAACGGACTACATGTATAAACGCGTGGGACTCATGACAGGTTCATCACACCATCACTGATCAGACATCCAATTTGGGCATCTTGGGTCTACAAAGTGCAGGATCATACATATACCATTGAAACATATACAAGGACATCCAGTGAATTTATTCCAATCGATTGATTTCAGAGAAGAATATGTATATTGGATTTAAATGTATACAGTGCCATTGAGAAGTAGACTTATGGACTATATACTTCTTTAAACAATATTGCGCCTCAAATGATTTGGATCCCTGCATACTCTTGTATTCTCTTTATGTCTTTTTATTCTACCAATTGTGAGGATTGGACTATTGGAAACAAACACTTTGACAGGGCTTATAGATGAGGTACACTGTTATGATCACCTCAACTACCACGACTCAATCACTGAAAGCAACTCCAAAAGTTACTATTTTATTGGAACATCGACTTGCCCATCACCATCACCGTTTTTTCCTTAATGAATTATCAATACCTCGAACTCGAACAATTTCAACTGACTTTGATTTCATCAAAAAGGAAAAATACATCGTCTGAAAGCACATTCGTCAAAGTTATATTGCAAGCTCCGTTTTAGGTTATGATATGATATCTCCCAACAAGTGTTTATTTTGGAAATAACCAGCACATCATAAGAAGGAAAATACTCTCTGATGAGAGTTTGTCACTTCAGTTATTTATTTATAGAAGTCAACGGACGAGGAAGTGAACATATATTTCCAGCTGTCTGGGTATTGTTGTATCTGGAGAAATATTAATATTCATAAAACACTTCTGCTTTAAGCAGTCTGCATATCTTTGCCGTCGTCGTGTGCAGCAAAAAGGAATCTATACCCAGTAAATTATATTTGTGACAGAAAAGTTACAAGTACAGTACACAGCCGCGGTTCAATCAAGAAGTTATTATAGGAGAACTATTATTAATAATTCCTTGGTTCAATAAACCAGAAGAGGAGCTGAATCCCCGATATTACGTTCTTCTTTAGTTGGTAAGATGCAATTTCTTCCGTAATTTAATTCGGACTACACGTCTAGTAAGATGAACATATCTTTCCTTTAATACACAGTTACCTTTAATATAAAAGTCTTGTTCTAAACGCAAATTAATTCAGATTATTGTATACCATTACTATTATTTTATAGAATCCTTATTTTATGTATATTGGTAAGTGCTTGCATTCTCTTTTTAATTGTTGTTATGCACATCAGAATTGCATGCAGTGTCACCGACGACAGTTGCATTTAATTTTGACAATTTCATAAACCATCATTCTTAATATCCTACTCATGCAAACAAAAATATTCATAACATGTTTTACACAGAGTTTTTCAATTTTGTTAGTTTGACTCTAGCCCCTCTCTCTCTCTCTTTCCATATTAGTATAGTTGGACATTGTACATTGTTCCAAACGTCAGATTGTTTGAGCTTGTTGGAACTCAATAAAAGTCACTGAGATACCGAGAAGGGCATGTCATTGAGACTGCTTTATATGTTTCGTATATAAAAAGTAGAGGGTTGTGTCTTTTAGTATTCTGCAGTTGATCTGTTGTATTATCACTCATATTCTCACTCTTTGCGAGTGGGACTCGCTCCTCACGTCGGTAATTTCTCATCCTCAAAATGTTGTTTCATTTGTATACACATTCCCATTGATATCATATATTTTTACCACTAAAATATACCACTGGCCTAGATCCATTCACAGTCTCACTCTCGAGTGATTTCAATGTTGGCAACCCTGTAGACTCCATGGAGTCAACCCCAAAGGAATTGATTCTTTTTGTATATAGCATGGTACATGTATTAAGTGAATTTATTTCAACGCAATATATGAAGACTACATTACATGTAACTGCAAACTAGACACGAATCCGGCTATACCTCGAAATGTACATTGCAAATATACACCACCACCATCATCATCACCACCACCATTATCACGACCACCTTCATCATCACCACAAATAATCGCCACCGACACCACCACCACCACTACTACCACCACCACCGCCATGATCATCACCACTACCACCTCCATCGTCTTATCATCACCGCCACCTCCGCTATACCGTCATCATCAGCANACAGTCTCACTCTCGAGTGATTTCAATGTTGGCAACCCTGTAGACTCCATGGAGTCAACCCCAAAGGAATTGATTCTTTTTGTATATAGCATGGTACATGTATTAAGTGAATTTATTTCAACGCAATATATAAAGACTACATTACATAACTGCCAACTAGACACGAGTCCGGCTAGACCTCCAAATGTACATTGCAAATATACACCACCACCATCATCACCAACACCACCATTATCACGACCACCTTCATCATCACCACAAATAATCGCCACTGGCACCACCACCACCACTACTACCACCACCACCGCCATGATCATCACCACTACCACCTCCATCGTCTTATCATCACCGCCACCTCCGCTATACCGTCATCACCACCACCACCACCAGCACCACCACCACCACTAACACCACCATCACCAACACCGCTATCATCACCACCACCACTACCACCACCATCACCAACACCGCCATCATCACCACCACCATCACCACCACTACCACCACCATCACCAACAACACCATCATCACCACCACCACTACCACCACCACCACCACCACCACCAACACCATCACTATTACCATTACCACCACCCCCACCATGACCACCACCGCCACCAGTATCACCACCACTACCAACACCATCTCTATCAGCACCAGCACCATCACCACCACCACCACCACCACCACCACAAATTGGAATACAGATTGGAATACACACAAAGACGTGTTAATTCTCCAAAATATGACGTTCCGTCTTTCTTTTTACAGCACGAACTCGGGTTATCCATGAACTAGATTTTTCCAAAAAGTAGTGTTCATGTATTCCACGCATCACGCACCCCACTGGTGGTGAAGGGGGTGTAAAATATCAGGTCATATTACATGTAAGGGGCGCAAAGTCACTTTCTGTTTGAGCAGGCCCTGGGTTGTCAAAGCCTGGATGTGCATGCATTGTCTAACTCATGAATGATCAAAACGATTCCTTCTATAGTATTTCTAAACCAATCTCAAGAGTACCAGGAGATATGCTTTATTGACCTGACAAATGTCTACACCAAAAATGTAGTAACAAACCCACCAGCATAATGTTGCATATTATTTACATGTACGGTAGAAATATTGCCTTGTACATTATCTCGACACTCGGACTTGAATGCGTTAGCATATATATTTACATTCAATATTTTGACCATTCGTCATTGATCTGTTATTCAGTCACATGTCCATTTCGTTCTTCATGAAACAGAGCACATCAATATTTTGCTTTGTTTATGCTTCGTTCTGTAGGTTTACATTGTTCAAATGAATTATAGATAACTAGATAACCTTGTTGCTGACTTCATCCACTGGATTCTAAATTTGGAACAGGAGATAATGTCCCGTTACTCCTTCTTTCAGATGATTGTAATGTATTTCAAATACGAATCAAGTGCTAAGATCATTTAAGGTTGGTTTCCAGAATGTTTTGGATCAATTTAGAAATCAACTAAAAATGAATAGCAACTCTCTTGCAGCATCCTTTGATGATTTTGTTTTCCATGGGCATGTACAGTGTCGTTGAGAACATGGAAATCAGCTTGTAGAACGTGGTTTGTTTTTGCATGAGGTCAGTAATCAAATGCATTTTTTGTTTGAGCGATAGCCTTTCTTATCTTGTGGCTCAACTCCTCTTATGTATATTTACACATTATGTCAATACTCTAAAATATCCATTTGTATGACTACAGTCCCTGGTATAATTAAATGCTCCTATTCTTCTGCAGCTCAGCTGCATTTCGCAATTTTATTCTCCCCTCGTTTTGGAGAGCGTCATTCACAGCCTTTTAATGATTGAAAAGGAATTATGACCATTTCGAACTTTGAACAAAATCCACGGGTCTTTGTTCGATTCCGGAGCGAGCTGACTGTGTAATAAACAAGATTTGCATACAATAATAATGGTAGGAACCGGTGTACATTTACATGTAGGCTCAGGTATTTGTAATAGATACAATTCAGTAAATAGCACAAGTCAAGGGTAAATACATGTACCTCGATCTTATGCACTGTGGATTATAGTGGTATCAAACGTACGACTCCAGATTTGCAGCTTACAGATCATTTATCGTCCGTGGAGGAATAGACTGCTTTTCAAGGTAGTGTATTTTCCATACTATTCTAAAAGCGACATTGTTATTGATATTTCACTCTACGATAATGTTCATGGTACATACTGGGTATATCTAGGGAAATCTCCCTGGTATATTGCTACGAATCTTCTGTTCCTTTATATGCACTTTCATATTTTTGGGGCCTCATAGATTTACATACATGGTAGAGAATACATACAACATACCGTATTAGATGTTGGAAGAAATGGTAGTGCTCGAAATATTCAATGCTATATTGCCCCATCACTACCCTTGTAGATTGTGTTGTGTTTTGCAGGGTTTTTTTTTCATCTTGATCAAGGAGTGTGCAATATGGTTTGATCTTTGGGTGAAATGTTTCATGTGTACACCTGTATTGATGTTAATTTCATACATTCTACTACAGGGGTGTAGACCTGCATATATTCGAGGGATATTGCATGGAATAATTTCTGGCCTGCAATCTTGATTCGTTTAGTTTTTATACACGTACATGTATAGGAGAAAAAAAATACTTCTCGTTGGTTACGTTCATGTCCCCCAGAGCATGGGAGAAAACCCGACAGATACAAATGTATATTCACCTGTGCCCACTGTTTATTTTTATCTTGCGTTTTCAAATCGTCTCTTTTCGGCTATAAATGGTGCAATATACACTGTAAGTATACATTTACATATTCTTACAAGGTTTTATTTAGAATCGGAAACGGAAAGACGACTTAGGAATCCTTTGACAGGATTTGATATCAACACAACATTGCATAGCATCTCCCCGTTCCACGGTCCATGTTGGTACACAGAACATGGTTATGGTCATGTACATGTACTTATATACATGTATTCAGTATATTTTGTAGTGACCATTGATGATATAACATTTTGAAGGAGGTAGGCCTACAAGTAAATCGCTACCTTTGGACAGTGGCACTCAGTAAATATCTCTTCTCACAGGTATACCCATGATACATGCTTATAGGTAATATATTCTTTTGTTGAAAACTGCTCAGTTGTGGTAAATTTTAGATTTGTTGAATGAAGGAGTGGTGAAATCCCTGCATGCAATTCTCTTGAGCTCACATTTACTCTCCCTTTTTAATATTTTACTTAAGACGACAGTTTTGGATTTTAATGGAATAACGATATACATTGTATGAAGCATAAGGGAATGATTAAATGAAATATAATTCAGTGCCCTTGACCTGTTTTGCCCCCAAATATCAGGTATACATCATAAACATAATTTCCTTATGTTCTGCGTAACATTCAGCGGTATCTGAGTTGTTTGTCAATCATCTGTGCATGAACATCATGCCTCATTGATCACATTATGTCAGTCTCTCGTTAAACTGAAACCAACTGTGTATACAAACAACATTATCTAGGTGAAAAGAAATTAATATTGGTTATGATGAAATTCTATCATAATGCAGTGAAGGAAGCAATATTTTGGCCGTTAGAAATGGAATAAAAACCAATATGACAGGTGCACCATGCTTGCACATTAATTCAACTCTTAATTGTAACGGCGGAAAACACATTTAAAGGAAATAAATCTTTGGTGTCTATAGGGAAATCATTTAATTGACGATACATTTCTTGACTGATATGGCCCCAAATAGTTCGGTTGCAAAAGAATGACCTTTTTTTTGGAAGAATAGCGTCTGTCGGACAAAGTGTATCATTATGATTAATATTTTATGTATATTTTTTTTTTGTTAATTTTTTTTCAGGTTGTATATATCTATAATTCTACTGACTACACTTTTTGACGTGTAATTTACATATTTGTCGATAACTTCATGCTGATTTCTTTATTTAAAGAAGGGAGTTCAGGTCGGGCCATTTGCATAGGGTCCGATTTGTGCAGGGTGTAGGTAACCAAACAGTTTTTCGTAGGCCTAAGGGTTGGGTAATTTGTACAATAATTGGCGGATGATTAATTTTTTCATCGGCTCGTTATAATTCACTTCATGTCAATATGAATTAAGTTACTCATATTTTTTTTTCTGCCACCGTCATCCTTTTCTTTATTTATCACAGTATATTTAACATATCAGTGAAAAAGATGATTGCAAGGGAATATTGAATTGCTTATAAAACGTTCCTCAAAACACCATATATTTAAGAAGCGCTGATTTACACTCTCGCGAAATATATCTTGAAATGAATTTAATGATGACACGATATTATTCAGACAAACGGCACTACCACGACGCAGAGAGACATATCGTCACCCGAAAGTGCAAAATGTGTGCCGACGCCCCTTGTTTATCACACAAAGAAAACAAATCATTTAATTGAAACAAACAACGTTTAATATTTCTAAGATGATATTACAATGAACATGATATTATGTACTTCCGTTAAATTGAGTCTCAGTCGAACGTCAGTTCCATACTCTTTTGTATTTGCTATT
The DNA here is from genome assembly GCA_036244855.1 of Temnopleurus reevesii. Classification (NCBI taxonomy): domain Eukaryota; kingdom Metazoa; phylum Echinodermata; class Echinoidea; order Temnopleuroida; family Temnopleuridae; genus Temnopleurus; species Temnopleurus reevesii. Next base: position 11,092 of record BQKZ01008207.1, on the reverse strand, counting down.
GAAATCGGAATGTCAGCACAGTTCAATACACGGCGTATGGATCTATTGTCTCACGACGCACTTAATTTTATGGAAATAGATTATATCGTGATATTTTGACATTACTTATAAGAAAATCTGTAGGCGTAGTCAAGAAGAGTTATGATGGTTTGACCTAATGTTCTGGTTATTTCTCCCTTTTTACCTCCAGATGCCGCGGAAACGTAAGCATTTCGTGCTTCCCTCTGTGGATTAGCAGTCCATCTACTAACATCAAATAACTCCATTTCCTCGTGTTATGTCCTACTTCAAGCTCGATTTTACAGTCATGGATTCTGACCACGATCTAAGCTCAACAAATGAACTCAGCGATGAGGAGGAGTCTGATACCCTTCTTGACCGCATTCCCCCGCAGCCCATCGACAGAACGCACAAGGCTCGTGAGGGTAGCCGGGTCATCAAACCAAAAGAACGCAAACATATTCTTATTGCCGTCTTGACTGTTCTTGTTTTCGCCACACAATGCGCCTGCAGAGGCTACCTGACGGGAGTTCTATCCACCATCCAGCATAGCCTTGATATATCCCAAGGCGAAGCATGGCTTGTAGACATTTCCTTCGACCTTGGCGTGGTCACTGGTATTGTCGCGTTGTTGTCGTGCTGGCGGTTCGTCAATCGACCGCGTTGCATCGCCGGCGGGGCGTTCCTTATCGGCGTGGGTCTTTTCGCATCTTCCGTTCCGTACTTCATGCTTCATCCCAACCCTGCGTGGGTATCATCTCACGTCGTCACGGAACGACCCGAACAGTATGAACTCTGCGACATTGCAGCGGTACCAGACGATAGCGGGGATGAGGGCCCGACTGATGATGGTCATGATGATGGAGTTCTTGACTACATTAAGAGCATAAGTGGGAAGGAGGTTGCTATCATCTGTGGGATGCTTGTTGCTGGTTTAGGAGCATCACCTCAGTGGGTATGTGGGTTCACCTATCTCCAGGATCGAGCACAGAAGCATCCTATTGCTGTCGTTGGTAAGTACATGTAGACTTGGACAGGGTTGCCCTGATCTGAAGGTAGATCATAAACAGTTTAAGAGATCAAGGTATATCCACCAGTGAAGCTTGAATCACATTCTCATTGTTGGGTAGACCTAAGTTCAATGAAAAATATTGAGCCTCATTTGAAAAGAATTAAAAATTCATTTTTTCTTTCTAGTAAAATCAATCGCACATATTTGGAGTTGTTGCATTGCTTTTATTTTAGTTACGCAATCCCCCTGCGTATGTATGAATGTCAAGATGGCAAGGCATGAATCTCCAGGGGCCTGTAAGTAATGCATCAAACCTTTTGCCATAGAAAATTCTAGCACACTTTATGTCGATGAAAAAATTGCTCTTTACAAGAGTTTTTTCACTAGGCCAAAACATACCACATACGAGGCATGATACCAAAATTGATTTTCAGTATTGAAACTGTCACTTAAGAAAAACCATCCTCTGAACTTAAATCAATCCTGAGAATGGACGATTATCACTATAGCATGTGATAGATCTCACCAACCGTTTTATCAACCCTTCTCAATTCTGCCTTCCAGCTATATACATGATAGGTTCAATCCTTGGTCGATGGACTGGTAGTCTCTTATCTTTCATCATTGAGCATAACACAGAACCGATGAGCTCCTATGGCGCTGTCTCTCGTTGGTGGCTAGGATTTCTCCTACTTGGTGAGTAGAATGAATTCACAATTGAAGGAGATGACAAAGAGTTGGTTTTTAAAGAGTCCATTAGTATCCATCTTGGTTGAAACCAGTGGTATCGAATAATGATGTTGAGGCACGTCTCTATACAAGTTAAAAACCTCTCCGTCAGACGTACGGTACACTACAGATACCTGGGCGATGTTTCACAAAGTTGCGAAAGACTATAAGAACGAATTTAGACGAGACTGGTTTCAAATCTTGCCCTGAATGATCGAGAATCTTATGCCACTCATCAACATGATCCAGTCTTTGTTAAAGTTGTGCGTGACTCTAAGAACGATTCGGTAAAACACCACCCAGACAGATACGTAAGGTGAGAAGAGAAAGCTACATTCTATTTTCCACAGGGGGGATCTTCCATGAAAACGGGTAAACGGTAGATTTCATATCAGGGCTTAACTGTATATTTACTTTAGCAAGGAAAGTGTACAATGTATTTGAGCTGTGCATTTTGATGTTTTACTCAAAATTTATCTGCCTTTATACTTTACTCTGTTGGTAATGATGATGGAAATTTGTTCTTACTCATCGTCTTTTCCTCAATATCTCCCTCTCTTTCTCTCTCTGAATAATGATACCCTCTTGCTTCTCCCTGTAGGTTTAAATGGTTTCCTCACGGCGCTCGTACTGGTGATGTACAATGATGTACCTGATGGTGGGGGCTCCAAATCCTCCTCGAATGGGCGGCACATGCGACTGAGCAGCGAGTCTTCAACTGTCGGCAATAACGATCAATCGTCAGCTATTGGATCGCCGCTTGGAGCTCCAGACCAGAATGATAGCTTCTATTACATGCGTTTGGATGATGCAGGCAACATGCCCACCAGCACCAGACACTGTAAGATTATGCTTTGAGTTCTTGCGATATCTACTTCTCTCTCTGATTCTTCTGTTTTTCAATAAAATTTCTAAATAACATGACGTTTTCATATATTGTACATATCATTTGATTGCAATTCAGAGGAAGATAAACATTATATATATATTATTTATTCAATTTATTTGTTCTTATTACGACGATATATTTGATTTGCAGTGGATATCTCTTAAATTGATATCGCTAGCATAAGCTTTAAGGTGTTTTGGCGGACATTGAAAATTAAATAATATGCAGAAGCTTCCTGATGCAGAAAGTTCATATATAACTAAAGTGTCAACTTGAACAGGTTCAATGAATGGCAATGTCAAAATAATTATGTTTTACTCGTTCCTGACAAATTTTTGTGTAATATAGTTGTATTTTGGAAATTGTTTTAACCTACGTTCTTCACATAATCTTTCAGCTCCCATTACAGAAGCGTGTTGCACGGTCTATAGACAGAGCAACCTTGTCCTGTTATGCATAGCAGCCAGCTTTGAGGCAGCCATTCTGACGGGTTTCCTGGTCTTTCAGCCAAGGTTCTACGGAATCGTTTCAGGCATTGGTATTTTTGATGCAGAGTTTTACTTCTGTAAGTATAGGCAACGATACTGCTTTTAAAAAGTAATGAGCACTGATAAGTTTGTCTTAAGCAGCAAATTTTTTCCAATCAAAAGATCATATTAATCTATAAAGCACTACTCAGTTAACATCAATTCTACTTTGTAATTGAAACCAGGAATATTCATGTGAACAATAATGTTCTCAATATGATGAAATAAGAAAGCATATTAGGGCCAAATTTAGTACATCACTTGCCCTGAAATTCCCTGATGGGATCAATACACTTACCTGTAACTATGCAGCTTTTGATGCTGTAAATGGAAGTAGTAATATCACTCTTTTTGTAATCTAAGTGGGTGTTGTTAAAAAGTTGCAACTGATCGGAATGGGCCAATCAAAATCATTGTTTCAGGTGCGTCTTGTTAAATGCGCATACTGTGTACGAATGAAAATGCGTGAAACAATTTGCAAAGTTGCAATTGATTTTGAACAACATCGCCTAAGTCAACTAAGTTCTTTGCAGAATTGACAAAACACTCATACCTGTTTACTTCAATTTTCTCCCTTCGTTAGCGAGTGCAGTGTTGATGGGTCTGCTGGTTGGCACTATCATCAGCATCATTGCTCTGGTGTTAATGAAGCCCTCTATTGTCAACATGTGGAGGATGACCTGGATCATGTGCCTGGTGACAATGGGCATTCTGTGGGTGTTGTTCCTCTATAGCTGTGATGAGGCTCCAGTTGATGCATATCGGGAGAGTCCAGGAGAACAGATCAAGTAAGTTATAGTCGGCTCACTGTGTGCCGTTTCTTGACTTGCCCTGTCTACCAAATTAGAAAGTACATGTATACAGCCAAACCTAGGTGCAGTTACTAAATAACAAAATCCATTGATCAAAATACACTAGAGGGCAAATACTAGAAGCCATTTTTAAAACAGAACATCGATCAAACCTAAACATGAATTGTATATGTATTAAATAGACTAAATTCTATGTCAGGAAATTACAATCAGACAGTATCAATCATCAGTGTTACACTATAGCTTTTACCGTTATGTATTTGCTAAAATTTTGTCTCTATGAAATTCTCATTCTTTTTTCTATCCGCTCGCCTGCCTTGTACAATTCCTTTCCTCGCTATTTCATCCATCTCACAATTTTTTTTCATATATTTCCTTTGTTACATTTATTTTCTCCATATGTTTACAGGGTAGATGATTGATCTCAATTGATGAACCTAAATGGTACATACTCTGATCATTGTACCTCCCAATCCCTATGTTTCAGCATTTCTCCACAGATGTCCTCATCTTCTCTCTGTTTTCTTCACCTCATTTATTACAATAAAGATGATTTATCACAGTGTTTTTACTTGAATGATACAACATTTGATCTCTTTTTCTCCATATCTTCACAGGGCGGATGATTTATCTAGATGGGTTGATCTGAATGAGACATACTCTGATCGTTGCAACTGTCCTAACCATGTTTGGCATCCTGTCTGTGGCTCAGATCATGTGACGTACATCTCACCGTGTTTGGCAGGTTGCCAAGAACTCACTGGTACAGAGAAATATGTAAGTAAGATTTACGATTGTGAAAGTTCATCTGTGATGGTTAGAAATACTGAACATTTGAACTTTTGATCTCGACACAACACAAAAGTTTCAGGGAAACTTATGTTCAGTGCAAAGAAATAATAAATGAATGGTAAACAAATTTTATGTTTGCTGCTCTCCTCTCCCATGCTAAAATGAGGTACAGTCAAACCTGTCTATAGTGGCCACTGTCTATAGTGACCACCTGTCTATAGTGACCACTTAAATTGATTCCCTCCAGGTGAAAATGCATGTCATAGAACCTGTCTATAGAGGCCACCTGTCTACAGTGGCCACTTTTTCTGTTTCCCTTGGGATGGCCTTTGTAGACAGGTTTGACTGTACATGCATTGATATTGAGCTATCAAATTACAGGGAACATAGTCAGTATTCAGCTTATCATAAAATCCATGCAATTAGCCTATGATATATATGTTATAACTGTAAAATAAACAGCTATTTTGCATATTTACCATTGTTATTTAATATGGCATTCTCCTTCAGAACTTCACCGAGTGCCTTGGTATCGAAGGACCATCTGGCGGGAAGGGCAGCGCTACAAGCGATCCATGCCCTGCAGACTGTAGCTCCCTTTGGTCTCATCTTCTTGCTGTCTTCTTCATCTTTGTACTGACTGGTGTCAACTTCCCAATCATCATCCTCCTCATAACAGGGTAAGCATTGCATTATGCCTGGTCACATAGGGCTCCAGAAGCAACACAATTCAACATCTTGTTTGTAGGCAGTTAACTGTGAATTTAAAAGAGTTGTGTTGAATCTTGCTGTTCGGGGCCTCTATGTGACCGGGGCCTTATGGAGGGGTGTTACACTGCATGCATGCACTTTGAAGGAGGTGGGGTTTAAGCCTACTGGGGCAGAGATAGTAAGTGTCAAATTTTGGGTCAAGAGGATGCTAAATTGAGCATTTGGAGATACAAAATTCAAATTGATGACCTTTTCTTTTGCTTATCAGCTTCTCAGCGGGACAAAAATTACAGAGGGTGCTAAATTTTACCGAATGACCTTTGAAATTTACAGTTGATCGACCCCCAGGTCTTCAAATACTGGGTGCTAGCATACATTGTAAAAACTGTGTGAAGATCTCGAACAGCTAACTCATGTTCTGCACGAAAAGTGCCATTGGACATGCCCTTCTGCTACTTAGTACTGGTATTTATGTCTATAGGACTCTTCGAGCCAAATCAGCATGAGTCTGAAATACTACATTTAGTGCAATCTGATGTGCAAAAGCAGTAATAGTAACAGTGGTATTGGTATTGGGATTATTTAGAAGAAATCAGATAGAACCATATTATTTACTGAACTCCTACATGTAAGTTGAATTTCTCTTGAGGTGAACTGACTTATATTGTCCCATGAGATTCGACTTAGGCAGGTTTACCTGTATAGTCTTTAAATATAATCGCAATGATGGATAATGTTTATTTAAAATATTGGCATGATTTTAAAGAAAAATAAAGTGGTAATATATCTTTCACTCTTTTCTGATTGTTTTTCCAGAACGGTCAAATTACGGAGGAGGAACCAGTCTCTTGGAATGTTGGTCATCATGTGGCATTTAATCGGTAAGATTAAGATATAGCAGGCATATTTAATAATACATTTCACTGAATATAAAAAGTACTATAAAAATACACTAAAAACAATGAACTGATGGCAACAGAACAAATTAATCATAGTCGCAGGTTCTTGTCAAGCCTTGTAGAAACTCTTATTACACAGCCACAAATTATTGCAGCAGAAAAATAAACCAGGATGTCATATGGTGGGGGCAAGGTCTAGACCACAACAGATGGTGAGAGAGGGATGATAGCCCATGTAATAGTGGCAGAGGTGGGATGTTCCATATTAAGTAGTGGCAGTGGTGGGATAATCCATATTATATGGTGGCAACGGTGAGATAACAAATATTATATGGTGGCAGAGGTGGGATAACCCATATTATATGGTGGCAGCAGTGGGATAATCCATATTATATGGTGGCAAAGGTGGGATAACTTGTATTATATGGTGGCAGCAGTGGGATAACTCATATTATGTGGTGGCAGCGGTGGGATAACCCATATTATATGGTGGCAGTGGTGGGATAACTCATATTATATGGTGGCAGCAGTGG
>BQKZ01008206.1:23085-37782 GCA_036244855.1 Temnopleurus reevesii | reverse complement strand
ATTTTCAGACCTTTTTTTGTCAAAACAACTTTACGTCGAATTCAAATGATGCAGTACACCACTTATCACTGTGCGTACGTTTTTAAGGAAAGAAGCACTCGATATACTTGGTTTTGAATAAACATATTAAATTTCCTATACTTCCCGGTTTACATGTCATCATTTCTGTCATGCTCTCAGATTTGTCTTGAATTATGTGCCAAATCATTTCTGTCAATTATTTTTTTTTTAAAGAGATAAAAGAAAATATAAATAAAACTATTCAAGAAGATGCATCATGCCACATTTAAAATTGATCATGGAATGCGTTGTTTATCAAAAAGCACGTGACCTGTGATGATCGATGATTGTTCAATAATTTAGAAAATTTGATATTTATTTCAAAAAAGAATTTAGTTCGCTTAAAAATTATTAAAATTCCAAGTAGGCCTAACAGACATGCATCGATACATGCAAAACTGTTTATATGCTGCATATATGAAGCCAATCTGTGAATACAGTTCACATAAGCAAATCTTCTCCTTTAGAAAATACAAAACTGTTTTCTTGTTGTAAATCATTTTGATCGGATGAAACATTATGGCCCGTATTCTGATGTCAGGTTTGACTTAAACTAGAGTTTAAATATGTGGTTTAAGCAGTTAAGTATGGGAAGCCAAAAGAGGCTTGAATCTATATAACAGTCAATGTTTAATTTACCAGCACATTTGGCACTCATGGTATTTAAAACTGTCTCGGAATAAAAACTTCAATAGTTTTCTACATTATGAGAGCGTGGGAAAAGAGAGCATTAAGAATTATACATTGTAAATAAAGTGTTGTCACTTTTGGCTACCCATACTTAAACCACATATTTAGACCAGGGTTAACTTAAACCTCGCTATCGGAATACGGGCCTATAAAAAGTTTTCTACATACCGTTAGTAATAGATTTAGATAAAAGTTAGTACGTGAGCAGGGAAATCTTCCTATTGTTTAATTGTACGATGTTTACTCCATGTGTTAACATAACAATAATATTACGTTAGAGGGTTAGATATTTATGCATTGTCTTAAAAATTGATGTTGCCGTATGTTGTTGTTTTTTTGTACTCGGCATCCTAAAATAATGGAGATTTGATAGTTTTAAAACCAAGTGACAAGGGACATGTCGTATAAAGAGATGCAAATAGTTATACAATCAAATCGTGTCTCATCTTTTTGTAAATAAATATGTTGGCATATGATGAACATTTAAGTTTTACACCTTTTCTGTACAATCGAAACAAACTTTTGAACAGACCAGTTAAAACAATTAAGACAATAGTGTTTTGACTAAGCATATATTTATTTTTAAAAAATACCCCGGGGTACGTACTGTTGTATAGGGGTAAGGTATGATTTGGAAAAAGGTGCAGGCGAAAATTTAGGGATATAAACCGATTCTTGAATGTTTCTCATCAATATCACCCGAGCTCCCAGCCCGTCCAAAACGAATGATCCCATATATGCATGGAATATGTCCCGTAATATATTGCTCATGTCATATACATGTGAACGTACATGTAACTTGGCTAAACTGCACCCGAACTCACCTGTTTGCGCAAACCAGAAAGATGCCCCCATCCCCGAATATCATATATATAAGCTTAGTGCGCAACATAAATAATTAGCACAATTTATTGTTATCACCTGAATATACAGAGCTTTGATCGAGAATCGCTACAGCACATATAACCCCACATAATCAGTGTACTTTTCGAATTTCACATTACTTTGAAACGTCACGAACAACATGCCTCTGTACTTACAATGTGCAGCATTTATATCTGCAAAGTTTCACTGAACATTACTTTTAACTCAAGTTGTTTTTTCATGAATTTCGAGAAAATGTTTCATCTTTGATTGAAACATTATTCATTTTGTGATTTTTCATAATCCCTTATTTTATATGTGTTCATGTAATTAGTTCATGTAATCCGTTCATTGTACGATTATTTTAAATGTTAGGGTCAGTGGTAGATTTTCAGTGACAAGTGTCTTCATTTTGTTTATTTTATGGTGGGTTTTCTATAACGTCGTGGACCACACTGAAATTAAGCATCGTCGACTTCCACGGTTTATCCTATTATGTACTTCGCAACTGAAAAATAAATCAAATCAATTCATTTTTTTTCTTCATTTTGGATAAAAAAAATCATTAATTGCTCCCGAATAATCATAGTATTTTATTGACTTGTTTTATATGGATACATAACTGATATAAGAAGCATGTTTTACGAATTGCATTTTTTGTTATAGGAAACGAATTTATCGACATTCGAATTTGTTAATAATGACTTAAAAAGTAATAAAACAAAATGTTTTATGATATAATTGTGACTCTATGAAATAATAGAAAATATCAAGCATTATTTAAAGTGAAGTTTGATTGACATTTCATGATGGTTGTTATTTTTCCTAATAATTTTCACGTCTTCCTCAATGGAAATAGAATCAATATCAATGTTACTCCTTTACAAACCAAAATCATTTCACTTAAAAAACAATCGTTACCCGGAACCCGTGTAACGATTACCTGTTAAAAAGAGAAAAAAAAGGACATTGCGCCAATTTTTTTGTTCTCAATCACTGCGTTTTATTCCAAACAATACTGAATAACAAATTCATTAATTTTGATTGATACTTAAATTTGTCAAAATTTCAGTTACTCCGAGAGTGAAAAATCGATGCTAATGATTTAGTGCGGTAAGAAGCTCATATCCGTTTGCTTGAGACTTTGTACTGCTTCTCTCCGAAACGTCCACTAATAATTTCCATTTCTTTTCTATTGCTTAATCGCTATTTCGGTTAAATACCATGAATGCCCCAAAATTATGTTAAACTACAGTATTCCTAAGTTTGATTGATGTTTGAGATTCTTAGAAACCATCATGTTCCCAAGACACGATTAGCAGATAACATCATTTGTAATTAGTGATGGATATTTACTGAAAATCGATAGAACGCGTAAAATTTTCATTGGAAAGATTTTCTGTTAAAAATGTGGTGGGTGCGATCAATTTGCATTAGCATGTAGATGAAATTTCATTGTGCGATTTTTTTTCGGGTTTATGAAGGAGAAGAGGCGCTTGATGATGTTAAAAAATGATTAGGTTTTATGATTGTCATTGAGTAGTAATTATTAGGAAAAGACGCCTTTGGTTATGGGTAAGAACAGAATCGATTGGAAAATGTCCTTAAAAGGAGATATGGACCTTTTAATACCGCGTGATAATCATGGACTGACGCGGGATTCTGTCATGTATACGTACACTGCAAAAAGGTTTGGGCGAAATGTCAACCCTATCAACACTGTCGGGAATGTTTTCTGTTACGCAGATATTTATGCTCTACAATCAATTAAGTTTTTGACTTATCCAATAATTGAGCATTATTGAATCCAACATTAACAAAGTGAAGGTGACAATTAGCATAATTATATACGAAAATTTGCTTAACAGACGATGAAAATGTTGCTCACTAACAATTCATTGAGTTGACTCTGCCCCGAAAACGTTTTACAGCGTATGCTACTTCGAAAACCAGCTAATATTTTTTTTTACTCGTATTGAGGAATTTGGGACATTTTAAAGCTCTAAAATGCCTCGCTCCTGTTGCGAGTGAGTATTAAGATGAATCCACTCTTTTTAGAGTGAAACAATGCTCAGTTTCACTCCATGAGATGTTGCTAACCCCCACTCCCTCCGATCTAACTCACTTACAGGAGTGGAACGTAGAACAATATTTATTCATTTGTGGTTTAAGCTAAGGACACTATTTATTATTTTGTCTGAATGTATCGCCTGTTGTATTTGCTTGCATATTTTTTTTTTATCCCAGTGCCTTCAAAGATCCATAGCATTTTTTAAACTATGAGGATTCCCTGAATATATAAATTGAAAATAGAAAAATAAATAAAAGGAAAAAAGAGTGTATCTGATCTTTACACCTATCCAACAGTGACAATGTTCACTTTTATATACAGTCGAACGATTTCACTCATTTACCATTGAATGATTTTTGTTCCTTCTTCTCGTCCTCATTGAAGACCAGTAGCTCTAGCTGGTGAGGCATATACCATAAAAAAAATGTTTTGCTACCAGGAACTGATCGATCCTCTTCAAAGGGCCACACCTTAACATTTTTGTTCTCTTTGTGACGTTCACTTAAANCGCCCTCTCTTGGTAATAACAATATTTTGTTTGTTATCGGGCATAAACAAGACTATTTCTAAGATTTGACAAAAGAATGATGAAAAGGTATACACGAAAATTAAATTCTGAAATTTTCGTCCGATTCTGTGCACTAGAAGGTGTCGTTTATCACGTAAGAAAATTTTGAATAAGTGTCGGGGTACACGACGCCGAGATATTTTGCACACTTTAGGTTATAACTTTACCAAAACTCATTCATTTTTCACACAATCTTTTGTGCAATATATTCATGATACTATATTTCATTTCATTTAGATTTGAAGACAAAATCTGGAGACAAAAATATTCACTTTTACCAAAACTGTATTTGGGCTTTAAACAATGTATTCCAGACGTATGGACTTTTTTCTATTAAAAATATCGGTATACGCTGAACCCGTTTTTTTTTTTTTAACTCGGGGGACAATTTTAAGCGTATGTATAAGGTTTTCGCGATGAGTTTAAACTTGTGTATAACTTAGAGGGTTACTCATTGAGAACGATTCGTCCATATGAATTTCCATATATATATTCATACGTAGACAATTAAGCGTTTTTCCATCACTTTGCATTTGTAATTTGCAAATAGCAGTAATATAATATTTCGTTAACATCAAATTTTCGGAATAATTCAGGTCGATAGGTAAATGACTGAGGTAAAAGTCTTAAACCGTTCGTATAAGTGAATTGTTTGGTATTTATCCTCACATTTAAATACACTACGTACAAATGACGTAAAAACAATTTCAATACATTGCGTAAAAATCGCGAGTCGATTTTTCTGGAATGGTTTTAACTGTGAGAGAGCTTATACTGACTATATAAAAAACCTTGTGGTATAACCTTTTTCCATGTGTGTTCAAAATGTAGGACAATCATTCCAAATATACGCCTGTTTTTTTTGTTCTTAGATCGTGGTTATGTGATCCTCACAGAACATGATCTGGGTCTCCCCCTCGCGTTTCCCTCCTCGGTACACCATGTGCACTGTGAACAGAAGTGACAAAGAAATGGGACAAAATGAACAACCTTATTCGAGCATTCGCAATATAGCTCCATGAACACAAAGTAAAGAAGATTCCCTGTTCACTCACGGACAGGTAATCTACATTTCTCCGCAGAAGAAGAGTAATAGGAATATCTATTGTATGCACCCAGCAATTGCGAATGTTTGAATGGAAGTTGTTACTTTGTCCAAGGCCTTTGTTCTTTCTGTTCACAGTGTAGTCTAGTTTGCGACGCGAGACTTCGGCATTGACATTGTTCGTTTTGATTCGTTCCTTTTCTCTCTTCTTTTCTCCTCTTCCCTCTCTCTCTCTCTCTCTCTCTCTCTCTTCCTCCTTCCCTCTTTCTCCTTCCCCTCACTCACTCTCTGTCTCTCTCTCTCTCTCCTTTTTTCTGCCCCTCTCTCTATCTCTTTCTCTCCCTCTCCCTGTCTCTTCTTCTTCTTCTTCTCTTTCTCTCCCTCCTGTGACCCTTCATGACCCCATGTTGTCTGTGTGTTCAAGTTTGGAATGATAAACTTGGTCCTACGTCACTCTCTGCTCTGCACTTTGAGATGTCATTATATCGTGTGCATTCCCGCGGCAAATGTGAGAAAGAAAAGAGATAAAAGGGTGATGTTATTATGCAAATATGATGATAAAGACAGTTGTCTGTGAATATAAAAATAAATCATTTCGTCTTAGTTGATCTGTTTTATGGTTGCCATGTAGTTCTTTGAATTCAAATGTGTGGGAATGAAGAACCCCTGTATTTTTTGAATAATTTTATTTTTAATTAATTTTTTTTTTGCAAAACGATAGAATGTATCTGAACAAAAATTGCAGATGATAATGTAGTAATGGTGGATATATACAGATTAGTGTTTTCCCATACTTTTTAAAACAATTTCCAAAGTACTTACCACTTTGAGCGTCGTACTCTTAAAATAAATGGGCAAAAGTTTATCCCAAACTGGACAACATTCGGTACAAACAACTGTTATGTTTCATCAAGCCGACGGCGATAGAAATGTGCAGATAAACTTGGATATTAATTACTCCATGATCATGATGGCTTGGGCAAATGAAATGAGGAATCTTGTCATCAAATCGGGATTATTTTACCATATGATTTTAAAAAGAAGATATAAATTGAGGGAAAGGTTGCCAGATATGATGAAACTGACTGCAAAGGATTGAATACCATGGCCGATTGAATAACAGGGGCCAGCGGATGAAACGGTCTTATACCTATCTTCTGCTTTGCTCATCCTAACTTTTCAGGCCACCCTCATAACATAGACACATCAGCGTTTGTATCTGTGTTAAAAGAGTAGCACAAGAAGTCAAGAAGTCTTAGCAGGAAAAGGTTTACTAAGATTATTTCTTGCAATTTTCCCTGATGGAAAGAGCTGCGCTAAATATTTTGAAAAGTACAACTTTAATCCCAACTGTAGAAATTCATTGCGAACGAAACTATATGCAGGAAAGTGTCCAAAGACCCGATTTTATGTTTTCTAGACGATTTACTCTGTTGACATTCATTTTCTCTGAATGGAGTGCCATAATTACTGACTCTGCAACATTATTATCTCCTCGATAACTACTGGTCCGAAGATTGTCTGTTCAAAAGGGTACTTTTGTGGAAATGTCGTGCTGGTGTAGTGGACATGACGCTCGCCTTTCAACCAGAGGGTCGCGTTCCGAGTCCCAACCAGGACGTTAGCACTGTGTTCCTCATTTGAGGTTCTCTCACCGCTCGTGAATTCTTCACTTGAGGACGAGTTATTTAAATCTACTCGAAACGTCGTGTTTGAAAAATATCTTTTCGGGCTTTTGCTCAGTCCTTTTCAGGTTTATTTCTTGAAAGATAACCCTACACCACATGGTGCAACCGCAAACATTTTCTAACATTATGATTTTGTAGAAAAAAGGAAGAGGGAAATCAAGCGCTCGTTGAGCACCAAGAATCGCTTATATCTGAATTACACACAAAGTACTAGCACCTACAGTGCTAACTAGCACTTACAATAGTTGAAATTACACTATAATTGCAAGGAAATTTACACTTTGCGTGTTAAGTGTAATTCCAGGCACGGGAGCAACATCCGTGCTTCCTGTAGCGATGCTTTATCCGCAACATTCGAGTGTTTTTTTTTTTTGTGCACACTTGAACTATGGTTAGCTTTTCTCTTTTTCCCCTAAAATGACCTCAATGACCCCATGTTCTCTGCGTGTTCATGCTTCCATGCTCTGTACTTTGTAACTTCATTATGCCGGGCAGGTTATACGACCAAGATCCCAAAGAAAGAAAGAATAAAAGATGACATAAATAACGAGGCAATGTTCAAACAGACAACACAGACACCCACATGAATGTTTGGGCTACCACAGTTTACATCAGATCAGATAATAATGATATGATATTATGTGTACTTTGATGTGTTTGCCTACCTGTCTGTAATATTCGAGTATCCTTATCTGTGCGCACACTTTAAATATGGTGTCTCGTTATTAGATTGCACTTCAAAAGGGGGTTTATATTTTTGTTATCACGGATATGAAAAACATAATCATAGAATATAGAGTGGAGGTGGGGTATATTCAGGGAGAGGAATTGTAAAGCACTAACTAACTGTGATACCAGTATAAGATTTTTTTGGGAGTGGTGATGATAATGATGATATTAATGATAATGGTAGTAATTATTGTAGTTGTAACGGCATCCTGCTAAATTATTGACCAATGAATAAATAGATAATTATAGAAGTCGTACACTCCTTTAGAAATGTTGGCAAAGTTTGCCTAACACTGGCCAACTTACTTTCCATTCGGTTGAAATATGTCAATCCTATGGAGAAATTACAAAATTTTAGATGACAAGTTCTCCTTTTTTTTAGAATTCAACTATTGGTTAAAACATACCCAATGCATAATGGAAGTGCAAAATTTCACCATATTTGTTGGGCATTTTAAGACTGAGTAGGGGCAGGATTGTAATAATAATAATAAATAATAAACACGTTGCTTATATAGCGCATATCACTGCCATTGCGTCTCTATGCGCTTAAGAAATGAAAAGTAGGAAATTAAAGATGCCATTCGATTGGGACAAAGTCATTTATAGTGCTTTTTGAATAGATAGGTTTTCACGGAGGATTTAAACTTCGATATTGTGGGTGAGTTTTTTAAATGAGATGGGATAAGGGATTATACTGCAGGTAGTAATGATAATATTATTACTACTACCACTAATAATTATAATGAAAGCAGAAATGATAATGATGATAATAGTAATACCAATCATTATAATGATAAAAACAAAATATTAATAATCAAAATCACCACGAAGAGAATATCAATTAACATAATGTGAGTTAAAAAGGTACTCAATCTACTACATTGTTCGGTAAATGATTTGGACTCTATTGTTTTTTAATTGTCACTGTAATTTAGCCTCTATGCACAAACATAACGATTTATTTCTATATCTTTGCCTAATTCATGTTATAAATCATTGTTAATTAATCATGAATGTGTGATCGTACTACAAATATTACCAAAAAGTATTATAATAGTATAAGTCATTCGAAGGTCAAGCGGTCACAATATGATTTGATTAATTGAATAATGATAGTAATTAGAAGTCCAATTTATCTCGCCTGTTCGGCATGTTATAAATATCTAAACACAGAAATGATATACAACAATATGCCAAAATTTGACATCACCTTGTTTCTAGACAACATGGCTAAATAAATGATAAAATGTTAGACTATTGAAAATTCATAATTTGGGATTCGACCATTAGGTTGCGCAGGGGTGAACCTTGATGAGTAATGTTGGGTAAGTGGTATGAGTATGAAAGTAGGGGGAAACTGGTGGGAAAATGCATGCATTAGGAGAGAGAGAGAAGGTGAGCGGGAAGAGGAGAGCGAGGAGAAGAAGCGAGTAAGAGAGAGAGAGAGGGAGAGAGGGAGAGAGGGAGAGAAGGATACTGCGATCGTAGAGTGGGGGTACCCCTAGATCCGCGGTTGCCACGGTTATTGCTTATCGAGCGTGCACCGAAGCCTTTTTTTTTTCCTTTTCGCCGGTTACCCAATCCAAGCTAGGGATGTTGTGAATGGCTATCCACCAGTATAGCGTCCACTAAAATGGTATGGATGGTCACTTTAGGGGGTGGCGTGAACTTACACGGATGGACATCACTTGGGACTAGAGGAAAGGAAAGGAAGCGTTACCTTTAACCGGCACCCGGTGAAAATTTTACAATTGTATCGGCCTTGGGCGACGCGTGTGTTGTGTGAATTATGAAATGCTTCACAACTTGGCAAAGAAAACATCTTTAAAACTAAGTGACGGCAATTATAACTAGATTACGTGATCGAATTTCAAATTGATCATATTTGATTGAATTCTAATACAAAGTGAAGGTATTGATGTGTAAATGTAACCGTGCATATACAGTTTGGTGCCCGATTTTTTTTTATGTTGACGCGAACGGTTTTCTAGTTGATTTGGCGTAATTGAATTGAACGGGCTTGCATTGGAGGAAGCAGAAAGTCGAGGAGGTAATATTTAGTGGTGACATCTTGTGTCTGGTATTTTATTTGTGTGGGAATTCAGAGGGAAATCACCACGCAGACTTACAGTGTGCCCACGGGCCCGGCCCATCATGGCGGTTGGGCAGCGATGCCCTACGCCGACCAACTTGGGCCCGGCCTCGCAGACATGTACGGCTCTGCCAACGGGACCTGCCCGGCGCCGCAGGGCTACGATCAGCGAGCATGGGTCATGCAGCAGCACTGGTACGTAAAGCTTCGATAGATATATTACATACAAAATGTTTGCTGCAACATGAATGTTAGGATTTGTGATAATCTCCGCGGCGTGTGACGGAATGGCATAATGAAAGACGCCGGCGACTGTGGGGTTGGTTGGCGCATGTATTGAGGCGCTGCCAGCGCAGACATCAGTTACCGCGAAGACATATTGGTCGATTTCTCACGAAGAAATGAAAGTGCAATCAAATATTAATATGATGATAGAAATCATATTTAGTCAAGTGTGTATCGCTCAATAAATTGCTTTTCATAGGGAGGATTGCATTGATCGAATATTGATTTTCCAGCAGTTTTATAAAAATCTAAAATTTAATACCAACACTGAATTGAAATTTGCGGAACTAGCGTTCGGTTTAGTTTAGTTTAGTTTAGTTTAGTATATTAGCCCAACTACCCTCATTGCGTAAATATGAAATAGAAAACAACTGACATACAAGATGGGTAAACAAATACAAGATATGAACATAATGATAACATGAATATGATAAACAGTGGGGAAAAAGAAAATGAGAAAAAAAGAACAGACACTGTGTCTGCAAGCACTATAGTCACTGTAACACCTTGAAAAAAAAAATGGGTAAAGAAAGTTAGGTAGTTTATCGTGACTATTGATATCCATAAACATAAGAGTAACTGACTAAATCTCATATTCCAACTTAAAGATGGTGGTCTTTGTCAATTTAAAATATGTCTACTGCATTAAAGTTAGACTAAATTCAAAAGTAAATGTTGAAAATAATAAAGAAAAAGACAACAAGAGAAGCTTCTAATATTATAGAAATTTACACTCCAGAATGATTCTTTGCATATGATTCTAAACATCACTGACTTATTTCAATTGAGAACATGTTCAATGAAATCTTCCAGATTTGTGACTATATTTCTATATTTTGCACATAAAGATGAACAAATTTCCAGACCAAAATGAATCAAAACAAATTTACTTAACATAGGTGCACAATGATTCTTAAGTTACTTTGTTTGCTTGTAGTTTTTTTTATGTTCAGTCTGCCGAAAATATGGACCTACAAAAAAGGTATAACAAAATGCATATCAAATTCAGGTGTACAGTGACCGATAATGCAATCAAGTTTGAAGAAAAAGAGAGATAGAAGGAAAAAAGGCTGTTGGGGAATTCTTATTCCCAATTGAGGAGAAACAAATTACATGTCAGACCATTAAGAAAGCATATCAAGACGACGCAACACCATCAACACTGGCCATCTCATACGGCGCAGATCGCACCTAGCACTCCGCTAGACCCCCCGTTCAAGACGTGACCAAAACACTCGCTTAACTTCTTTACTCCAAAACTTTAATTCTCGAATGTAATTGCAAAACTAGCTCGTTTTGGCCCATGCTTCACTTATCTCTGCTTAGTTTGCCACGTGCCTTGTTCTTTATTCATTTCTAATTAACCAGCAGAGAGAAGTTTTGTAAGCGAGGAAGACCAAGGGGAGAAATGTTGATGGAGAACTACATTAATGGGTTGAGAAAATGGCGCGTGTATGATGTGCAAATGATGGGGTATCCACTTGACTTAAAATGGTCTTTGGTAATTATAAATACGTGCTCATACTTAGATAGGGGTAATGGGCCAAAGAGGTTAGGGAAGATTAAATCTGTTTCGCTTTCATTCAATGACACATTCTTGGACTACAATCGAGAACTTGACGCTGAAAATAAAAATGACATGTTTTAGTCATGAAGCACTGATTTCTTTTGTATAGGGAAGGGGTAGAAAGAAAGAAAAGGTCTTAATGACTCTTATAGGAGATTAAATCTGTTTCTCCTTCATTCATTTAAGCAATGTAATCTTCGGCTGAAAATAGCGAGCTTGATGCTGAAATAATGCACTAATTTTCTTTCTTTTTTTTGGATGGGGGGGGGGGGATGTTTACGATGGTTTGGTATCAGTAACGCAAATCTCTTAAATGAACTTAAGCACTGTTTAAGGCTATAGTAATGTGGATGATAAAAATGAATGTAATGAATCAAAAATAAAAATGTACACCTTTTTACAGTTAAATCGGTTACATTAAAGAGTTCTAGAAACTTCGCCGAAGTTCTTTCAGACTACTTTTTATTCCTTTTATTTATTTTTAGTTTACAAAGTGGTTTGTATTGAATCGTATATATTGCTCTTATTTCATCACGGTAAAAAGCCTACCATCAGCTAGACGCTACTTTATAAGTCTTGTAAAGATATTCATTTCATTTTTCACTTCTTCCACATAGGATATATTTTTACATTTCTGTTTTCAAGGGTCCCACAATCCCCATACCTTATTTATTTATTTACCCGTTTTATTTTCACATGATGGCTTCTGACTTCTGACTTTCCGGAGGTTCCATTTAAAACATATATACGAAACGTCACAAATAATTACCAAAATGATTTCTATGTACTATTATATTTGAGATGCAATTTGTACAATGATGAAACTATGTGTTTTAAAGATTTGTATAGTATTTTTAAATTATAAAGCAAATTTTATGAAGGAATATTGATATATAATGATGTTCTTACTTATGTAGAATAATTTTACTACATAAGGCATCTATATATATATATTTTTAAGATATGTTTATGTGCAAAAATTAAACCAGCAAAAGACATCAGACGTTAGGGTTGAATGTTTGTTCATACTACATATCTAGTCATAAATGTATCGGCTTGGATACGAAAAATATATATTTATTGGGGAACAAGCATGCTCTCTAGGTTTGTACGTCTATTAAGTTCCTGAATCCGGTATTGGATTACTTTATATTATGCAGAGTTCAAAGGTACAATAGTAAATGAAAAGAATAATTTTTATCATCTTCAAAATTATCATTGCTATTATTACTATTATTATTATTATTATTATTATCATTATCATTATTATTATCATTATCATCATTATTATTGTTATTGTTATTATTATTATTATTATTATTATTATTATTATCATTATTATTATCATTATTATTATTATTATCATTATTATTATTATTATTATTATTATTATTATTATCATTATTATTATCATTATTATTAATATCATTATCATTATTGACTTCATTTTCCGTCATAAACAGATACAATACAAACATACGAAGAACAAAAAAGTGAAAATACATGTATATCACGTTTAAAAAATAAACAATTGACATCATTATGCAAAACAAGAATAAACAAATAATGTAAAGTGAAGATGAAAAGACGACTTGATATCCCATAATCGTGGTTTTGGTTGTAATAGTCATTATCATCATTATTATTATCATCATCATAATTGTCATCATTATTATCATTATCATCATTACTATTATCATTTTTATTACCATCATCATCATCATTATCATCATATTTATTTTGATTAAAGAAATCATGCAAGCTTATGGCAACTTTGCCTGCCCAAGGTTTGGGTGTTTTTAAAATCAAATTCCCGGTTTTTCCATGTGATATACGAACGTATGCACATTGTCACAACATATAGCTGATATAAAGATGAAATCCAATCCTAAATGATTATTTATATCACGGTAACATTGGTTTATTACGAATGACCCTTGTGTGCCATATTTCTGAGAAAAAAAAACCCTCACCAATAATTTGCAGATCATAATAGTTCATATTTATATCTATTTATTTATTACTTTTTTGTTTATCTCTTGCTTATTCATCTTGTACTTTGCGGTTGGCTTGTTCAATCAAAGAAAAGAAATATCTTCACAAACGCACCATCGACACAGCACCCTTATCGACAAATTGTTTTAACAATTTGTACTAGGTAATACAGTATGTCCCAAAAAAAAATGACAACGGGGCTTTCAGGATTAATAACTTTTGTAAATGAATATGAAAATAAATGAGGTTTGACATGTCGAACATATAACTATTCACCTATATCTGGTGAAAAATTCAGGAGATTTGCTTCAATGGTTACAAAGAAATGAAGCTTTTTGTAGCTGATGTCATAATTCCGTTCTGCACAAGTTTGTGAGGACGGAGACGTGTAAAGCTCAATGGTTACTTCAACTTCCAATGTTTCACTGGTCAAAATGAATGTTACTTTTTGTTTTGTTTTGGGGCTTTTATATGAAAATTAAATATCCACGCTTGTCATGAATTATTTGAATTACATTATTTACGTATTTATATGATTATGATGTGAACCCCAAAGCAGTAACATTCCTTTTGAGCAATGAGTCGTGGGAAGTTTAAATTGTTTAAATTGTGCATCGCACGTCTCTATCCTCACAAACTTGTGCAGAACGGAATTATGACATCCGATACAAAAAGCTTCATTTCTTTGTAACCACTCAAGCAAATCTCATGAAATTTTCACCAAATATAGATGAATAGTTATATATTTGACATGTCAAACCGCATCTATTTTTATATTCACTTTCAAAAGTTATTAATCCTGAAAGCCCCGTTGTCATTTTTTTTGGGACATACTGTATAAAGTAGTTAATCGTCGGACGCCACTCTGTAAATTCTTTTGCATCAGATATTTTCAGACCTTTTTTGTCAAAACAACTTTACGTCGAATTCAAATGATGCAGTACACCACTTATCACTGTGCGTACGTTTTTAAGGAAAGAAGCACTCGATATACTTGGTTTTGAATAAACATATTAAATTTCCTATACTTCCCGGTTTAC